>JACXGI010014915.1:0-18244 GCA_016801175.1 Esox masquinongy | reverse complement strand
ATGCAGAAGAGCTGAAGGCCACTATCAGAGCAACCTGGGCTCTCATAACACCTGAGCAGTGCCACAGACTGATCGACTCCATGCCACGCCGCATTGCTGCAGTAATTCAGACAAAAGGAGCCCCAACTAAGTATTGAGTGCTGTACATGCTCATACTTTTCATGTTCATACTTTTCAGTTGGCCAACATTTCTAAAAATAATTTTTTTGTATTGGTCTTAAGTAATATTCTAATTTTCTGAAATACTAAATTTGGGATTTTCATTAGTTGTCTGTTTTAATCATCACAATAAAATGAAATAAACATTTGAAATATATCAGTCTGTGTGTAATGAATGAATATAATTTCACTTTTTTTCACTTTTTGAATGGAATTACTGAAATAAATCAACTTTTTGATGATATTCTAATTATATGACCAGCACCTGTATATCCCTGCCGAACTGTATCCGTGACATTTTTATCCCATACCAAAAACATCCGTCTGATTTGTTGTAAAATCAATACCCAATCTGACTGATATCTAAAGTCGGCAATATCCAATCCGAAATATGCTAGGGATGAGGGATAATCAGATCTTAATTTTTCTGGGATAATTAGGATACCAGACAGAAATGTGTCCGAAAAACAAAAAGGCGGCATTAAGTCCGCTAAAATGTTTTAACCTGTCTGGTAGTGGCCATTGATGTTGCACCTGCATTTCATATTATAGCTGGGCCAATCTCAAATTTCTCACGATCTACAATTTAGTATTTTCCTAAAGACATTCCTATTTTAAAATGTGGAGCCAAGAAGAGAGTGTGTATTATAAAAGTATCTCGCTCACCCTCTAATGTGTGCGTTTTCATTTATTTCTTGAATAGGAGCTTGAGCACGAATTAGGCCTACCTGGCCTGTCTACATGTGTAGGCTATAAAGGTGTGTGGGGTGTCTGATAGTAGGCTAATTAAAATGAACTTCCCTCAAGAGTTACGGTGCTTCTATGTTATCATCACCTCACACATAAAGTCAACAGTGTTTTAGGCTATTCATTGTGATGGAGAATGATACAAAGAATGAACTAGTTTTCCAATTATTTTACAACAGTAGACTAGTATAACCACTACACTTAGTAGCTTACAAAAAAAAGATTCAGATCAAGTCTCCGCTTCCTGCTATATGCAAATACCTGTCCATTCCATTACCGCGGAAAATAAGTAGTTGAAACAATATTGAGCTCAAACAAACCAATGATAATTATCCTGGAACACACGCAGCTACGAGAGATGCATGCAAAAAAAAAAAAAAAAACTGTTAAACTTCAAAATGTAGAAAATATGAATAGGATATAAATGATTATACCTATATCTCTTTCTAATTATAATTTTGTTTATATTGTAGGCTAATTGTTAACGCTTTCCTACTGAAAATGAAAAGAGAAGACAAATAGAATATAATTTTTGCGGGCCAAAATAACATTGTCGATCAGCATGATCTGCACAATTCATGATGCACACAACATAACGGGGAGCTGTTATAATGAATTATAAAGTTATTGTAAAGAATCGACACATCAAATGGGCCTATCCACAGCTAATAAGGCACATAACATGCGCACTCACAGGTCAGTACCGTAAGAAATTAAATTTTCACCCCTGATCCTCAGATAAGTGACTTGAAAAATCTCTTCCCAGTCACCGAAGTGTTCCTGACTACTTGTTTTATTTAACTGATGGAGCGCATATCGACATTTTTTTTTTAGATTAGATTTAACTTTTTATTGAACAAGTACAAGTACAGTACAACGAAATGCAGTTAGCATCTAACAAGAAGTGCGAATAGAATAGTTCAGAAAATGTACTTGTATTAAGTATAATGTATGTTACAGATGTGACATACAGATGTGCAATATATAGATGTGCAATGAAGGCAAAGGCAGTACAAATGGCTATTCTAAATGCCACATAACATCCTCTGCAATGTATTGTCGAATTAATGAAGCTAGCAACCATACACATTTACAGATTTACATGTTATTATAGTATTAGTTCATTTTTAAAAACCTTCTTTGATATTATTTTACTGTAATTACTTTTTAAATGCACATGAACAATATTTATGTAATGGAAAAATATCCGATCAGCCGTTTTGAGCTAGAAACCAGAGTTGTTATTGGTATTGTTATTAATTGTGATAAAATCGTAAATCGGGATAATTTCGGCCAGGATAATCGTGGCATAAAATTCTCATATCGTCCCACCCCTATAGCCAGCCTAAGTTTTTGTCTATCCTGAACAAATTCTAATGCATAATCTGTTTTGACTGCGTCGAGACTCGAACACCGTTCCCCTGCATGGCAGTTCGCGTCTCTAACCACTACGCTATTTAACAAGGGGTACTAAGTCAGTCAGTCACTCAGTAAGAGACTTTGGCTCTTCTTGGCCAGCTCCGCTTACGCGGTGTGGCAAAAATAGCAAAAAAAGGACAAAGACAGAGAGTTTGAGAAAGACAGACAAAGAAGAATTAAAGATTTAGCAAACGACAGTCAAAAAGGTAGGAAATGCGTAAACTAAAACATTTCCTTTGAAAGAAAAGGAAATACGCAGGCTATTAGTGCTCCAAAACAATTGTTTATTTCCTGCACCAGTTAAGATGGCATAGCCACCAAATTAATTGCTGGGGTTAACTAGGAGGATAGCACCACCACCAGTGCTGAGGGGGTGGATTTAGGTGGGTTAGGGGGCGTACCTCTCTGAGCAGGTCCTGCTCCAGGTTGTGCCGTGCCAGCAGCATCTTCCTCTTATACTGGCGACACTGGAGCTCATAGTACTGCCGCTGCCTCCTAAGAAGCCCCGCCTCCTCCTCTGCCTGGAGTTGCTGGAGACACTCCTTCTGGCGCACCAGCCACTCCTGCTTCTCCCGCTTAGGAGTCGACTGGTTCTCATTCAGTTCCTGGAAGAAAGGGCATGGGAGGAGAGATACATGTGAGATCTCTTTCTATATCCATTTTCGTTTCCTAGAAGAAACGAAAACAGGGAAGGGTAAAAGGGTGACACTAGCCACGCAAAATAACAAAGGGAAGAGTTATAGAGTGACAACATTCTCTTTTGGGTGGGCCTGTGTGTCTCAGAGTACAGCTGGTTTGTGGTTAAAAGGCCACATTGCACCTCTTTGAGCTGGTCCTTGCGCTGGCGGTACTGGCGTTTCTGGGATTCCAGGAGACTGGTCAGCTCTTTCTTCTGCTGGCCCAGGATGTGCTGCTGGAACTTCTTCTCCTCCGCTAGGGCCGCCTTGGTCTGGAGAGAACAGATGGAGAAATAGAAAGGCTACTCTTCTATAACTCTGGTCTTCAGTAATTCCTCCATCTGTTTTACTATTTAGTCATATCCAAAGCCACATAAAGGAGCCACTCTACAACCCTTACCAATTATAGGGCCCATAAGGGTTAACTGCCTGGTTCAGGAGAGCACAGATTATTCACCTTGCCAGATTGAGGGATTTGATCTAGTTTTGGTTACCGTCCAGATGGTTTAACCGCTAGGCTCACTTCCTCTACATCATTCCGACCAACCCCTTCTCTTCCTGTCCTCTTAGTCCAGGATGGGCTAATGATCTTGTCCCTTAACTCCACCATTAGTCTCCTCCACCTTTCCGCTCACCTCCTTCTCCAGGATGGCCTGGTGCTTCTTGCCCAACTTGTCGGCCTCTGCCCCAAAGCTGTTCCTCTGGTTCTCCAGCTCCTTGTCCAGCCTGAGCTGGTGCTCATCCATCTCTGCCTTCAGCTTGTTCTCCAAGCCCATCAGCTGCTTCTGGTGCTGCCGTCTCATCCGCTTGTAGCCTGACATCTGTTCCCTCAACGCAGAGCCTTGCTCATGCTCCTGGATCTGACGTGTCACCTAGGTAGGGGAAAAACAAAAAAGAGAGAGAAGGAAATAAAGGAAAAGTAGTAACTTAATAAATACTGTGAGGAGAAATTTATTTTAACTTTATTTTAACAGGGAAAACAGACAGAGACCTGGAACTTTTTTAAGGCTATGCCATAGGTAGACATGTTTATTCACTTATAAAAAACATACAAAACCAAGAAATACAATTCAACAGAAACAATCACAGCCAACATCATATTGATCCTCCATTACATTTTTAAAATAGGCAAGGGACACCAGAGTGTTTAACGTAATCTGTTCCATAAGTATGGAGTGAAGGATCTGAAAGCAGTCCAACCCAACTATGTGGAGACCGCTGGAGTCTCTAATGTAATCCATGTCTGTGATCTGGTTTTGAAATGTGTTAGTCTAGTAGAAAAGAAAGATGATATATATTGAGGCAATTTTAAAAGAAATGCTTTGTAAATAAACAAGAGAGCATTTTTCTCACGCCTCACAGTAAGAGGCCCAACCCACATGTTGATATAGAATACAGTGATGAGTTCTGTAACTATCACTGGTGATAAACCTGACTGCACAGTGGTAAATAGCATCCAGTGGTTTTAATGTGGTTGCTGAAGCATGATGTGGGGGGAAGGAGCAGGGTGACAAAAGGTTTGAAAGAGGTCAGTGAGAGAAAAACTCAACCTGTAACAGAACATTCAAAATGAATTTATTCTTTTAAAAACTTGTGTAACATCTAACTGAAATTTTAGACAATTTATTTATTATTTTTACATTATTGCTTTGGCAAAGTAAAAAAATAAAAATTCTGTCCCAATATAGCCCCTTAAATTGAATACAATCAGACCTGGGGCCAAACAGTTACTGACTGCTTTTGAGCCCATCTGCAGCACCACATGGTTGCGCACTTGACAACACAGGGACCATTTTTGAATAAAAAATATTTGATGGTTGTACTCACCAGGGAGGCGGTGCGGATGGTGGCGAAGTGGTCACGGTTGCGGTAGTGGGCCCTGCGGCGGGCCGCTGATGAGGGCTGGAGCGGCTGATCCATCTCTGGCTGGTACGGGTCATCGTAGATATTATCCTGACCCTGTGAGGGAGTTGGAGAAAGACAGAAAAAAAGTCAGAAAGATAAAAGAAGGAAGATAGAATTAGAGAGGCTTAGGAGGAAGCATTACAGTGTGAGGACTAAATGTCCACAAACAAGCACAGCTATCTAGAATCATAGTGGATTTGACCCCAAAACCCAGACACACACAACAGGTCCTTTCACATGCCTCCACACCCACACACAAACCACAACTCCCACACACACCCACACCCACAATAGGCCGGTGAATGATGGAGGAGTTGGAGGTGACAGTGTGCTCGCCCTCCGTCATCATGGCCATCTCGTTGCTGTCGTCTGAGCCGTCAGCCAAGCTATTGACAGAGCTGCTCTGGGAGCTGGCTGAGATGGACATGGAGGGCACCGACTGGGAGCTCTCTAGACTGCCCACCGTCCCCGTACGCAGAAGATACTGCTCTACCTCCTAGAGAAAGACAGACAGACAATTAACATAAGACAAGCCATGCATCCTAACAACTCAGGCCTAATGGTTCCTTCTACCACTGCTACAAAGTAGGGCTGCAACGATTATTCATCTAACTCAATTAGAAAAAAAATCTGTCAACTTCAGTTTTAGCCGTTAATTAGTCACTGATGTGTTGCCCCTTACTAGCCTACACACACTTAGCAATTTAGTGTCAGCATAACAATCTCATGTGCATTACCTGAATCATTTCATTTCTGAGCCTGCTGGCTGCAGCGATATTGCACAGTGTGACCCAATACGCCGGCGAAATAATTTAAAGAGTCAAATAAAAAAATTATAACCAAATCCTGCACAGAATTTGCTTTCGCCGTGGACACATCCACTATGCTCTAGCATTTAAAAAAGTTTGGGTCTCTGCGTGTCTAAAGACCGATACTTCAAATAAACACAGACTGAGAGCAAAGTCTCTTTTACAGCTGGGCCATGCTTACATTTGCAGTCTAGGTACAATGATTACGAAATTACACAAAACAGGCATAACAAAATGATCACAGATAGTAAAAAATTCTTACATTTACACAGAGGTTATACCCCTGATAGCACAAGAACTTGCATTACCATCAAGAACTTGCATTACACCATCAGCATGGTTATTGACCAAGCAGGACTAAAATATTACTGCATGTGTCACTCAATGCAATGACCACGCCTTACTTCTTCGGACCCTATATGATCCGAAAAATGATAACTAGCTGATGATTCAAACAAAGTTCTCCCTAAAAAGTTCTGTTAGTTTAGTTAAAATAAGGCATGTAGAAAGGCTAATTAGTATGTTAATTTTGTTTCAGTAAGAATCAACAAAAGGTTAAGTATTGCAAACAAAATTATTGATCTTGAAAGGAAAATATTAACCAAAAAGTATTGTGATCAAAAAATATTTATGGCAAATAAAATCTTTTGACAATGAATATAAACAATTTTGAGATGGAATAATTTTCAGTCATAACACAATTGCAATTAAACAATTCTGTCTTTGGCTACAGTTTTTTTTTCTAGCACTGATTACTTGTTACCCTGGTTTTCGCTCTCGATTACTTTATTTGCAGTGGGCGGGTTTACAGAGAGACAGAAAAAATGCATCTCCATTGGTCAAACGGGCAGAGCAAACTCAACCAAAATTTGGGTTTGTTTAAATCCTAGGCTTGCTACATAAATAAGCAGAAAGGCTACCATGTATGGAACTTAATGTGTTTCTGCAAGTTAAAAATATGCACCGTAATCGTTCCCTAAATTGCTAGCAGCTTAACTGTCACTGCATGCAGTTCCTTTATCAAATTCCAAAAAATAAAATGTGTTGATTTTATATACTCAACATCTACTGATCAGTAATGTTGTTTGCAATAATAATACTTTTGTTTATTCTTAATGAAATGAAAGTAACTACATAAATAAGTTGCTTGAGACAACAGAGCTGCGTAGTTCATACTAAATCACTGCTAAGAAAAATGTATACGGTCATTGTTTTCAGGCTGGTTGTATAAAGGAACAAATTCATTGATGTGTAACGCTCTTCTAGAGAACATTTATATTATACCATCGAACTGTGTACTGTACCCATAGTGGGTATCAGAGCATAAACTTAAAAAACTGTCTTCCTCAGATTTGTTTTTCTTTACCATGCTCCTAGTATATTTAACCACAATAAAAAACACAATATACAAATCTTAAGATTTTACTGTGCTACAGTTCATAAAAGGAAATCAGTCGATTGATGGATTAATCTATACTTCTATGGATTTCATGTGACTGGAGATACAGATATGCTCATACTAAAATGTGTGGGATCTTTTATTGCAGCTCATGAAACAGTGGACCAAGGCTTAACATGGTATTTATACATTGGTTAATGTAAAATGCAACACCATGTAGAAATGTTTATTTCCTGTGTTCAGGTCTGATTAAGATACCTCTTCCTCCACAGCCCCATATCTCCTCCTCTTCGTTTTGCAGCCCCATATCTCCTCCCCACATAAAGGTCCTACCTCCTCTTCCTCTCCTCCCTCCGGCGTGGGGCCATTGTGGGCTTCGTGGAAGAGGATCTTCTTCATCTTCCTGTACTGCAGGTTGTCCAGCTCTCGGACCGCATCCTTAGTCCTTGCTATCAGGTCCATCACAGCCGTTAGGGGACGTTCACGACACAAGAATCGGTGCTGTGGCAGGGGGAGGAAGACCAATAAGAACGAGGAAAGTGTATGTGCGTGTGTGCGTGCGTACACTAGGGATGCAACGTTACACAGTATGTTATCAAACCGTTTGGTTCGCCCCCTGCGGTTCAATATGCACACATGAACCACAGAGTTACGATATGCCGGTCATTTTCCTATAATTTCCAAAACACGCTTATAGCACTGCAGACTACACACACGTTGTAGATTCAAATCCACAGAACCAGATGCATAGATTGTGAACAGGTAAGGCAGGCAATTGCTTGGGGCCCCAGGCCATAAGGGGGCTCCTGAGAGCTGACAAACTTTACTCCACAGCAATGTCTCAAAATGTGGCAATTGCAATGACCATAACCTCCTGCCCCTTAAACAACCAATGGACAATTTGCAATGACATCTCAGTAGGAAACCTCCCTAAAGACACCCCATGAAGAGAGGGGAAACTAAAAACAAATATTCTTTCAGCTCCAACGTGCCAATGGCAAGCGCTAGCGAGACAGAAGCAAAATTGAAGAGGCGCCGCCTCTTCAAAAAACATGCATGACATAAAAACAAACATTATTACCTTTTTTAATATCATACTTTGAATAATAACTTATAACTGATATGGTTTTTCCAGATAAAAAGTTAAATGATCATGTTTTAATCCTTAAAAATACATCTATTGACAGTTAAGTTATATTAAGGATAGCTAGCCAGAAGGCTAACATTACCTCAGTTACGCAAAAGTAAACCGCAAAGCATCTTTTAACATCACAATCACCTGCGCAAATGAGTTTGACCTAAATAAACAAATATAGTGACGTATTTGTGTGCGGAGCAAGTCATTTTTGTTTTTTCATCTCTCACCACAAACGCTGCCATGTCGAGTGATGTCAAACCTAAGGTTACTTCTTGGAGCTCTCAAAAAGCATTCAAGTGTATTCTCCCACATGGAGGTCAGAACTTTCCCAGTTGCTCATGAACGCACCTTCCAAAACAGAGGTTTGATTCAGTTAAGCACTAAATAAGTCAGCTATCTATCGATAACTAGCTAGCTTGCTTACCTGCATGTAGTCCTTTCTTGTGGTTGTTCTCAGTTGCTACAAAAAAACTTACGAAAAATCTGCTGACCGCAAGATTTTGACAGTAGCAGGGGCACAAAAGCCACAGTGGCCACAGGGTTTACCATGATTTTCAGGGCATCACAGCCAGAGCGAAGGGCAACGACGGTGCCATACAGTCAGGCTGCTCGCACAACAGCTCAATAGGGTGGAGATCCGGTGACTGTGCTGGCCACTTCATTACAGAGAGAATACCAGCTGAAAGCTTCTTCCTAAATAGTTCTTCGATAGTTTGGAGCTGTGCTTTGGGTCATTGTCCTGTTGTAGGAGGAAATTTTCAATCTTCCTCTGTCCAGGCTCGGTGGTCTTTTACCCATCTTAATTTTTTCTTTTTATTGGCCAATCTGTGATATGGCTTTTTCTTTGTAACTTTGCCTAGAAGGTCAGCATACCGCAGTCGCATATTCACTGTTAACGCTGAGACTAGTGTTGCAGGTACTATTTAATGAAGCTGCCAGACCTGTGAGGCGTCTGTTTCTCAAACAACACCCTCTAGTGTATTTGTCCTCTTGCTCAGTTGTTCACCGGGGCACAACTGAGCAACTGTTTCCAGCTGTGCTAACATAATAGCAAAAGGGTTTTCTAATGATCAATTAGCCTTATAAGATAAACTTGGATTAGCAAACACAACGTGTCATTGGAACACAGGACTGATGGTTGCTGTTAATGGCCCTCTGTACACCTATGTAGATATTCCATTAAAAAAAAATTCTGCCATTTCCAGCTACAATAGTCATTTACAACATTAACAATGTCTACACTGTATTCCTGATCAATTTGATGTTATTTTAATTTAGCAAAAAATGCTTTTCGTCCTAAAACAAAGACATTTCTAAGTAACCCCAAACTTTTGAACGATAGTGTATGTGATTGTGTACTTGTGCATGCAAACTCTTACATTGAGCAACACATCAGAGATAGGCCTGTCTTGGGGAATCTTCTGTAGACAGGAGTCCACAAAGTTCCGGAAATAATCGGACCTGCGGCAAGAGAGGGGGGAGTGCAAGACAAAGATGGGTATGTTGATTCAGGGAGAGAGATGGTTAGTAAAAAAAAAGAAAAATGGGGAGAAAGCAAGGATCCATGACTCTCACCAGTGATTGGATGCCAGGATGGGGCTTTCATTCTGGGCGATGTGGTATAAGGCACTCATTGCATTCATGTTGAACAGAGGAGGCTTCTTCTCCGCTAAAGAAAGAAAAGACAGTGAGAGAAAAGAAAGAGGGAAGGACAGAGGGAGAGAAAGACAGAGGAAAAAGAGAAAGAAGGATAGGGAGACAGGGAGAGATAGGACATGTTAGCTAACAGCTAAAGCATCTTAGAGGTCCAACAATAACTTTTTTTCTCACTGACCCTAATGGGCCAGTTGATTTGAAATCTACCGCTCCGGAACTGAATTTTTACTGGCCTGAACTGGATTAAAAAAAAAAAAACACAATACAATTGTATTGTACAGAAGTATTTTACGTAAATATCAAATTATCAGAATATTGATTTTTGCATGTTTTGCATGTGATGTGATAGCCTTTTGTAATAGTTGTCTATGAGGCCCCGAATTCTTGCAGGAGGTATAGCTGCCCATTCGTCTTTGCAAAACGCCTCCAGGTCATGCAAAGTCTTTGGTCGTCTTGCATGAACTGCATGTTTGAGACCTCCCCAGAGTGGCTCGATGATATTAAGGTGAGGAGACTGTGATGGCCAATCCAGAACCTTCACCTTCTTCTGCTGTAACCACTGGAGGATCAACTTGGCCTTGTGCTTAGGGTCATTGTCTTGCTGGAAAGTCCAGGAGCGTCCCATGCACAGCTTTCATGCAGAAGAATGCAAATGGTCTGCCAGTATTTTCTGATAACATGCTGCATTCATCTTGCCATCAATTTTAACAAGATTCCCCGTGCCTTTAGAGCTCACACACCCCCAAAACATCAGTGAGATGGTATTCTGTTCACTATGAGCCTTGTTGACCCCTCTCCAAACAAAGCGCTTATGGTTGTGACCATAAAGCTCAATTTTGGTCTCGTCACTCCAAATTAAAGTGTGCCAGATGCTGAGGCGTGTCAAGCTGACAGCGTTCCATCTTCACAAATATTTTGAAAAATGTGTTGCCACAGAGATTAAGAGTAGCACGTCTTACCCAGCTCAATACAGGTGATGCCCAGTGACCAAACATCCACCTTGCCATCGTACTGACCCTCGTCCATCGCCAGGATCACCTCTGGAGCCATCCTGGAGAAAGAGTGAACCAGAGCCGTTGCTTAAAAAGAATGAACCAACCGTTTAAATCAGTCTCTGCTAAACAGAGTGAACCATCTCTTCAGAAATTGGCCAAGGGTGAAAAACAGTTAACCATCTCAGTAAATTTCAGAAAATATTGCCTTCGTGAAAATGTGACATCTTGAGTGCTCAGACAGCACAGTTTGAAAACAAAGTTGATTGGACCTACATAGGGAACTATTTTATCCAACTCTGTGGGCATACCCCAACAGGGATTAACTACCCATCTCATACCCTATTAGGGCTTTCTCTACCCATCTGTGGCCATACCCTATTAGGAATTTCTCTACCCATCTCTGTGGGCATAACCATTAGGGCTTTCTCTATCCATCTCTGTTGGAATACCCAGGTGATTTTCTGTATCAAAATGATTTCTGAAAACAGCCCAACAGCAAAATTACAGGTCAAACAGTTCTGGGTATTTTTCAGATGATATTTAGCAAAAGCTCTTATCCAGAGCGCCTTGTTGATAAATGGATGGGTGAGCTGGTTTCAAGCAAAGGCCAATTACTCATTGAAATATGCTGATCAAAGGAGCTATAACGCCAAAGTCATTCTAAAGGGTAAAATATGAAAATAGAAATTCCAAAAGGCTTCTCATGGAGAGAAAATAACTAGGCCTGAATGCCAACAGCACAAAAGTAAGTCTGAATGAGTTTGAGAGCAGATGACAGCCCACGGAACTACTGGGCAAAAAAATGGGCACACATTTTCCACCCCTCACAACAAGGCTACAACAAGGCTACTGCGTATCAAAGCAGTAGTTCGTTATGCTAGATTGCTACTGATTTAAATGAAACTAGGCAAAACTGGTGGAAATGCAATCAAATTCGCTATTCATCTGATTGCTATTGTGCAGCACCCATGGCAGCCAATCAGAGGGGCCCAAAAGAAGTTTATCTTACAGTTGAAAAGAGTATCGCAAGCAAAATAAAATTATATTATGATTTTTTGCTAGATAATATTTAGTTGACATTGAAGTGATAAAAACCTATATATGTTTGTTATTCCATAATGCATTTGTATGATTGACCAATATATTACCGTGGGGCTGTAACCAGTGTTGCCAGATGCAGAGGTTTCCAGATAGGGTTGTATAGAAGAAATAGCGTTTGTGTGGATTTAATGTGGAGTCCGTAGGTCGATTGGCCTGTATATTGTGAAATCAGGCAACCCTGGGTGCAACGTCGGATCTAGTCAGCTCATTTGCTAAGGATTTGAACTGTGGAAGATACAGTGGATAAAAAAAGTCTACACACCCCTGTTAAAATGCCAGGTTCTTGTGATGTAAAAGAATGAGACAAAGATAAATCATGTCAGAACTTTTTCCACTCTTAATGTGACCTATAATGTGAACAACTCAATTGAAAAACAAACTGAAATCTTCGAGAGGGAAAAATTAAAAATAAAAATCTTATTTTTAATTTTACACACTCAAATAAAAATGTATTTGTATTTTGTTCAACAAACCTTTGATTGGTCTTTACAGGTGCACTGTTTAAGCATTCCAGACATTTGTATTACTCTCTTACAAGCAATTACACTGTATAAAGGTCTGTAAGAGTTAAAACATTATTCATCTTAGAAGACTCATTTCAAATTGGTCTTACCTAGTACAGTGATGACACATAAGCCTAACGTACCTGATAGACTCTGGTTTTCATTGTTAAGACAATACAGATGGATCGTATTCAAGATTTTAGAAAAAAGTTTGAAAATGAAGTAAAATACTCAAAATGGCATTGAAATGGGATAACATCTTTTCATAAATTCTTTGCCTTCTGCTTATCTAGTCCACGTGAGCAGTTTAGTGTCTTAACATAGTAAATGCAATAACAATATTTAGCAATCACTCTATAAACTACAGACAACTTCCAAGGACACTTTTCACAGAGTAATTAACGGTGTGCTCACTCCGGTGTTCTTTCAAGTTGGATGGTACTGTTACTCTGACCAACAGGCCGCCAAAACTTTAGAACACTACAGGAGACAACCTGGCATACAATGATAGCCAATCATTGAGACAATGTTAACTAGCTATCTAGCATTAAATATTGGAATTGATTATGCAAATTAAAATATATTAAAATATATCTAGCGTTTAATTTTCTCTCTCAGGTAATGTAAACAAACCCTTAATCTTGACTGTACCACCAGTATGGCTGGGAAGCCATATAGGCAGAGGGTGTGACATTTGTGAAATATGAAAAAGATGCCCGGGGCAAAGATTGGGAACACTGCTGCAGGTGATGCAAATGTGAGGCAAAGACAGCAATGATTTACGGTCTAGTTCCTTTCTAGTGGCTCTAGCAGAATGCTTGAGTGCTTGCAAAACTAACTGAGGTCATCAGATTAGAGGATTAAAATAGCGAAAATATACAGTACAATGTATAACCCATCCATGGTATGAAGTTCTAACTACTTACCAGTAAGGAGTTCCCACAAATGAGTTTGCAGGAGCAACAATTGAGGCGGAGCCAAAGTCTCCCAGCTTCACCTGTCCAGGCTCTGTCAGGAGAATGTTCCCTGCCTTCACGTCCCTGTGAACAGCAATGTAAACATGACGTTAAAGAACACTGAGACAATGAGCAACAGTAACACAATGTTGACAAAATGATATCTATTTGTGGGCAGGGTTGGGTAGGTTACTTACTAAATGTAATCCGTTACAGTTACAAGTAACCTGTTCACATTTGTCAGTAACATAACTTCTGGATTACTCAAACTCAGTAATGTAATCAGATTATTTTTAGATTACTTTCATATTTTCATATTAAGAGGCATTATAAGATGAACAGCAATATAACCAATTGAACACCTTCTGCAGGATCAAGCAATGTTAGAGTTTACTGGCCAAAACGGAATTTGCATTTTACCTTATGGGCAATATACAGCGCCTTTGGACAGGGTTTCTAAAACATTGCTTTCTACTTCAGTATGATTGGGCTACATCTCTACATTACACACTAAAGGTCTGTCAGATATTCAGTCATTCCAATTTATCAAATAATCCTTGATCTTCAAGAATCTGAAATTTTTTTAGCCTATAAAAATCAAGATATCTGCAGTATTTCACGCTAAATTTGAACCAATATTGTGAAATGACGCAGAAACCCCAGGCACGTGAAAGCACGTTCGCAATCGTGAACACCCGCACTCAAATATGTTTTACCCACGCAAACGTAACCTGCGATTATTGGGGCCACCAGCAATGGATTTTTAAAATGCAAATTACAGAAATAAACTGTGATTGACAAAGAAAAACAGGTGTCGCCTATCATTGTTCTGAGAAAGCTGCGTCAATAGTAGATTACAAAATCACATTTAATATGGGTCAGCAAATATTATCGTAGGCATACTCTGTTTTTACTAGCCAAAACCGGAGAAAATTAAACTGGTGCTTCATGGGTCACTAAACTGATTATCCATGCCCACCTTTGCGCACATCATCAAACACAACAAGTGAGGCGTGCAACTGTTATTTGGGTTCCAAGAATTATTCCAAGTATTCCAAGAAGTAATCATAAATTTTTTCAAAAGTATCTGTAATCCGATTACAATATTTTAGTTGGTAACGTAATGGATTACAGTTACTGTTTTTGATTACTTGTATTCCGTTACTCTCCAACTCTGTTTGTGGGAACATTAACATAACACTACACAAACACAATGGCGACAGTGCTAGAAGTATGTTAAGAGAAGGAGACAACATTGATAAAACATTAACACAATGTTTCCACAACTCAATATAGGTAGAATATGAATGCAAGCACAAGAAAGAAAAACTAGGCAAGCCTAGTCCAGCCAGCCTGCAGGCAGAAGTGAATGTGGTGGAACTATTTGTGGAACTATTTTTGAGAACTAATAGCATTTTCAGTGTTCTAACACCCCCACGCGTTTCCAATACTGCAATCACAGCTTGACGCAATCTACCTGATCTTACTGCGGTAAGAAAATGCTGTAATGAGATGTGACCACTGTAGTTTTTCGAATGGTTAGCTTATTTCTTCAAATTTCTATCAAGCAGATTAGCTGGGAGAGAAAAATTGTTTTCGTTGCCCTCACTCTAAACTGCTCTTCCTGGGTGAGAGAGAGCAATGTGTTTCAAAACTTCAATGTGAGTCCAAAACTTCAAGCGATTTATGATGTTAGACATGTCGGTTGCAATTCGTCCATTGCAACATAACCATGAACTGTTTTATTTCTGACTTACAGATGTCGCTCATCTAATTCCAGCTCCAAGGGGGTGGTCCGCGATGGGGCATGCCTCATTTTACTGTAGTATACCGCAGCACATTACAGTGCCATGTGGCATGGACAAAAACATAAAATAAACAAGAAACCAGGCAAGCCTAGTTCAGCCGGCCCGCAATAGAAAGTGTTGCCATCACGAGATTCGAACCTGGGTCGTCCACGTGAAAGGCTGTGTCAATTAACCACTACACCACGAAGCTGTAGTTAATTGGCCATTCGTGAATGACAATGATACTGACTAACGTTTCTTACTAAGTTTACCTCCACCACAAATAGCGGCTATGTACTGCGTTTGCCACTGCCCGTTTTAACAGCGTATTAGCCAGTAAAAAGCATTTCCGGTATCTACTAACTTACTGGCATAGTCATAGGAATTGAGCAACTGCTAGCAAGTCTGCCAAAGCTATTTCATTTCATGGCAAAACAACATACTTTTTTCTTTCATTCGTGAATGACATTTATACAATAACTATCAATAAAGGCGATGATAACTTTTTCATCAAGTGGAAAGACGAGAGAATCGTGGAATCTACCAGAAATAATTAATAAATGTTGTTGCTCTCAATAGATTGGAACTTAGGTCTTCCACATGAGAGGCACTGTCTTTAACCACTACACCACGGCATTACACGTTTCAGCAGTCGCTAGACTCCATTGAGGATTGTGTTAAATTGACTAAGGTTCCTTATTAAGTTTACCTCCACCATAGCGTCTATGAACTGTATTGCTTTTGCCACTGGCCGTTTTAACAACTTATTAGCCAGTAATAGGCTTACTAGTACCTACTAACTTCCTAGGAATAATCATAAGAATTGAGCAATTGCTAGCAAGACTGAAGATAAACTATTCCATGCCAGAAACAGTCGCAATATATCAGTATACAGTTTCAGTTAAGGCTTACTGTAATGTAACCATGTTGTTAAGCCAGCAAATGTGTTTGTCTATCCTGACCCAAAACACATGCACGGATGCGTACTTCGAAAATCCACCAGAAACAGTCGCAATATAACCATAGACTGTTTTATTTCAGGCTTACTATAACGTAGATACTAACGGTTTCAGCCAGCAAAGTTTTCGCCTATACGGAATAATTCATAATGCGTGCTTCGCCTGCGAGGAGATACGAACTTGGGACCTACTGTCCGCTTCTCTAACCACTACGCGATTTAACAAGGGGTAGTCAGTCAGTCAGTCACTCACTCAGTAAGAGACATTCGCTCTTCTTAGCCAGCTCCGCTTATGCGGTCCGGCACAAATAAGTGGCCACCAGGGGGCATCAGTGAGAACGTCGACACCTGCCTGAAACTGCTGTTATTGTAAGTGTTTACTGCATTTGAATCAAGTCTGGGTCTGTTTTTATATGACCATAATAAAACATTAAAATTGGCAGAATATTGTCTACTATAATCCTATCCATGGATTGCTATATTGCTGTGTTTGATTCCATAAACTCCCAACAGTCGCGCAACCTCTGACATTACTGAATCATAATTTAGATGTCGGATTTTCTGTAAAGTAGCCTAATAAAGTTTTTTCCTCCCACATTCCTTTGATAAAGTACAATATGCCACAGTAGATCCAAACGAAAATATAGTTCAAGTATATAACATAGCGCGTTTACATGAAGGACGTTTCCGTTGTTAAATGGGCCATAGGGTACACATTCAACCCATCGATTCATGAATATTTTCAGAGGTAAATAACAATAGCTTTTTTCCTAAAGTTTCTAATAAAATGGTGTTTGAACATAACATGTTATTCGTTTATTTACAATGGACTAATGTCAACCAATTACTGTTAATTACTCCACATTAACTGAAGAAGAGAGCCGGGTGAGAAAAGGCGCCTGTTACGAGACTTGTACAGTCACATGCCTAATCAGTTATTAACACTAGAACCGCCAGGGCATTTAGATAAATTACATGAAGAATTTTGTTGGTTTTTAATAGAGGTCTTAAGAAACATAAGAAATAAAATGACTATTTCAAAGAACACAGGCTATAGTATTTTCGTTTGTTTAATACGGCTCTAAAATCTATAAAATGAAAATTCACCATATTTAAATTCTTGATAGATAAATCCATTAGAATTTTTGATTACTAGGCCCATACAGGTAAAACAATTTGATTATCACTAGGTACCATGTAAAAAGATGTAAACTCATTGAAATTGATATATTTTCAAGTGGTTTTATTCGATCAGACACTACTTTTGGTAACAAAAACAACAAAGGTAAGACGCAGTTTGTTGTTGTAGTTAAAAAAAAATTAAGGTTTTTATTGACGTTCTTTGAATAATAGTTTAGTGAGCGTTGGTCATAGAGGAACACGGCTATCACTGTTGGAATCTGTAAAGCAGCAGCTTTCGAATGGTGTATTGTTTATATAGATAGGTTGAGAAAAAGAAGTTATCTGTCTACATACATAGGGGCATGCACGGTTTTAAAATACAGTACTGGTTTTGCTATATGCTTATATATTTGGTGGAGTCAGAATATTATTTCATTTGGGCAACAACAGTTTTGATAGATTCATAGTTGAGATGCTTCTCGTTCCAGTAGTGTATCACATTCAGGTATTCACACGTTTAAAAACCGTACTACGTCATTGTTTGAGATTGCAGGAGGAATACCCCGGATATGGGGAACCTAGGGATGAAGAGGTTAAAGCTAACTTAATATCAAAGAGTTATGAAACAGTCAAGGATATCATTTTTATTTAGTTTCACTAATAATTAATTACTGTGATACATTTGATGAATTACATAGGAAGCTGGATCATCTTCATGGTTCTATAAAATAATCAGCGAAATTTCATATAGGCCTATTCAGACAGAATATGTTTCATTGATCAACTATTTCATCAACATACACTTCATTCTCATTGTTAAGTTAAATAGCATTCAACCACAAGGAGCATGATCGTTGGTACGATCACAACTCATTCAGGGCTTTGCCCCCCCCCCCCCCCCCCCCCCCCCCCC
>JACXGI010014914.1:0-18237 GCA_016801175.1 Esox masquinongy | reverse complement strand
TTTAGCAATGACCTTTTGTGTCTTGCCCTCCTTGTGCAAGGTGTCAATGGTCGTCTTTTGGACAGCTGTCAAGTCAGCAGTCTTCCCCATGATTGTGTAGCCTACAGAACTAGACTGAGAGACCATTTAAAGGCCTTTGCAGGTGTTTTGAGTTAATTAGCTGATTAGAGTGTGGCACCAGGTGTCTTCAATATTCAACATTTTCACAATATTCTAATTTTCTGAGATACTGAATTTGGGGTTTTCATTAGTTGTCAGTTATAATCATCAAAATTAAAAGGAATGAACACTTGAAATATATCAGTCTGTGTGGAATGTATGTATACATTATACAAGTTTCACTTTTTGAATGGAATTACTGAAATAAATCAACTTTTTGATGATATTCTAATTATATGACCAGCACCTGTATATATATATATGTATAATATATAGCTGAGTTTAGGCCTTAAAAAGTAATTTATTTTTAGATGGAAGTGGATGGTGCAAATGGACTAGAACAGGGGAATTTAAATCTCACTCTATGAGGGCCGGAGCCTGCTGGATTTCTGTTCTACCTCATCATTTATTGCACTCCCCTGGTGTCCCAGGTCTTAATAAGTCCCTGATTAGGGGGTTTTAATGAAAACATGGAATGGAACCAGCTTGGAGGACCAGAGTTGAATATCCCTGGACTAGAAGTATTAATAATGTTTTGTTGTTGGCCTTGTACAAGCGCATTTAAAATTGTGAGTTTGCATGCAACCTTCTCTGTTAAATGCCTTGTCATACTTTAGACCAGATCATTGGATATTTTGGGTGCACGCCTCTCCTGTTTAATAGATGTCTGTGTGGTAACAGTGGGCCTTTTGATAGGGCAGAGTCTGTAGTAGCATGCTCTCTGATCACGCTGCCTTTCTATGTGGCTGTGTGACCTTCTGTATTGGTGCAGGCGGATATGTCACATACACACAAACACACATCTTGGTATCACAAGGTTGAAACTCTACCTCAATGTTTCCGTTTAAGGGACCTTCCCAGGTATTGTGCAAAGTCATTTTGTAGAGCTAAAACAAACTGTCCATAAAGATTAATGTCCAGGCCCTGGTTTTCCAAACAGCTCCGCAGGGCATTGCCCCCTTCACTGCCCTGGGATTTGATCATTAGACTGAATGGAAGAGCGCTCCCTACTGGCCACTTACAGTAGGGAGCACTCTTTCTTCCTATCCAGCATCCACCCTGCTTAAAGGGGCAATACGTACGATTTTTATGGTAATGACCAGTAGACATCTGCCGTTAATGTTCATGTTCAAGTTCATATTTCAAATGATTTTTTTCTACAAAATTGATCCGAATGCCTGAGGTACTCCCCATTTACACTTTCTTGCCGATCCACCTATTAGTTCGCAATAACTTATCTCCTTATAATCGCTTTAGACACTATTATCCTTCCCTCCCAAAACCACTCTGGACTAACTACTACTATTCCTGTCTCGTTCAGGAAGGGAAGATGAGGAGGAGACAGGTTGTGTTATTATTTAGAGGCAGGATTCTATACAGATGAGGAGGAGACAGGTTGTGTTATTATTTAGAGGCAGGATTCTACACAGATGAGGAGGAGACAGGTTGTGTTATTATTTAGAGGCAGGATTCTACACAGATGAGGAGACAGGTTGTGTTATTATTTAGAGACAGGATTCTACACAATGCCCCTTTAGTCATGGTCAAAGTAATACTGTTGGTTTATGATGCATATTGGGTGAGTCAGGATCAGTGGTTCCCGGGATTTTCAATATTTTTCGGGGTTCACATTTACGTGCCTGTTATATTTGGGGGGGGGGTCATGACCCCCTTGCACCCCTACCAAATCAACTCCCCTGACCGTGGTGCTTTAGATTTCCGTAAATGTATTTCATGGAGACTAACAACGTTCTTATAATGTGCCCGATTTGCTAGATTGTGTGTAAATTATAATACAGCGCTGCTCTTGCGTTAACATAAAAAGTTATGGTGGAGTAATTATAATGTTATGGTAAGACTTAAATGTAGAAAGTTGATTCTATGGTAGGCGCACGCACGATGCACTATAGAACGTTTCCTGCGTTGTGGGCCCAGATAAATGTTGAGAACCTGAGGACGGATACAAATAAAAGTCCAGTATATAACGCTTCGATCACATCAGTGAAGATGGCATGGTTGGTACCAGGTCTTAGGATTTCCCCTGCGTAACCCGCGGAGTTTACAGAGCGGAAACGTTCAATCGAATACTTAACCAACATTTCCTCTTGCTCTAGCTTTATGGTGTTTTCACAAAATAGATAGTTGGGAACCCACGGCGCTGTTTGTTTGCAATAACATGAAAATAGAAAAGGCAAAATATTTGTCTGACGTCGCAATTCATAAAGAATGCTTGCAATTAACTTACACAAGCCTAATTGTGTTTGTTTGGCTATGGTCGTGCATGCGTCATGCCGCATTGTCACAGTTGTGCAATCTCTATGTGCAGTTGGATAAAAAAGGGACTTTCCGTGATTATATGTGTACACTGCCTGTTAAATGGAATATACGCCAATGCAAATGAGCAGTCATCGCTTCCCTTATATACCACTGTGTGAGGTCCATCATGAAAGCGGCGAGATTGGAGAAGGCGGCAAATGGTCTGACAGTGCGCTGCTATACCTACACCGCACGGCCGGATGACTGTGTTTTGACTCCGTCGTGATGCTGACTGCTCTGGCACCATAATAACTAATGATAATAATGAAGAGAATGAAAGGAAATCGAAACGTAAACCCATGGTAAGTAAAAGAAAGCGACTTACTAGGCCAGGCGTACGCGAGAATGGTTAATGAGAAAGTGAACACATTTGAAACTGTTAATTTATTTCAAACGTTAACGTCTGTGTAAATCAAGTGAATAATTCAGGCCGAATGAATGTTGACGTGAGTTTGAAGCATTTTGGAGTTTAAAATCGGTGAATAAATTTCACCATTAGCTCCTAATTTCCCCAAACCACAAAACGCAATTGTATGGAGATCACATGCAGCCTAATGAAAGGATAATCACATATAGCGTCAATAATCTGCCTAAAATACACCTATAAATATTGTGAAGTTGTAATTGAATGAAAAAATATAATTACTAAAAAAGGCGATATTGCCTAACCCAAAATAAGTGTATGGCGCTGGTAAACATATAATCTTAAAATACAAAAATGTTAGGCCTATACTAATTGCAAAATTGAAATATTTTCTAAATAATTTTTTGTAGTAAAAGGATTTTTTTTATTATTTACGAACATATATGTCTGCAATTTATAAAATGTTCCTAATACAATCTAACAATTTAGTCAGGTGTTAGGCTGACACCAGGATAAATTCTGTATAATTTCTGAAAAAAAGAAACATCTATTAACTGTTCATGCAAAAAATCCTGTCTCCTTTCTCATATAACACAGTTTATGATGATTTATGTGATACATGAAGGGACATTATGGAGTAGTCTAAGACTGTTTGATTTGTGTTAACATATTTTAAAATCTATCCTTTAATGTGAAGCTATTTACTTGGAAGATACTGATTATCTAAAGAATACAATACTATTGTTGCAACAATAGTTACTGTAATAACAAAGGAAATTATGTAAATTCAATAGTTTTTATTAGCTTATATTATTTATGTTTATTATTTAATTATTTTTTAATTAATGAGCAATGGCTGTTTTGAAAATAATTTAAAAAAATGAATTGACTTTTGATTTTAACATTTTCAAACTTTAACTGAACATTTTGTCAGAGATTTCCTGTTTTCAGGCTGGATGTTTGGCAAGTGGCACCATTGTGCTTCAGTCACATGCCCCAAATTGAATACAAAAGAACCACATAAAAAAAAACCACATAACAAAAAGCCACATCATACAAGCCACATCACCAGTTTTATTACAACCTCCACTGGCTTCCTATTCAATACAGAATCACATTTAAGATGCTTTTGCTCAGTTGATGGCAAGCGTGGTACACCTACAAATGTATCCCAGTAGCGGCGCAGGTTTGTCTTGTTTATTCGGGAGGTCAGGGTCAATGGATCCAAGGATTTTCAGGAGAAAACTCTTCTCCAGGAGAGTCACATTGACCTGTCCATAATATTGGGGGGGGGTCATGACCCCCCGTCCCACCCTAATTCTACACCCCTGCCAGTGTCTACACTCTACACAACTATTCCCAGCATACAGTTCCTTTGGATCTATGATGTCAGATTGTAGTTTGTTTATTTTCTCCTCATTTGTATTGAGCACAGGAGATTAGCAGACGAAAGCAGATGAAGGGAATACAATTGTTATTACTATTATTAATTTTGAATGGATGCTAAAATTTTAAGGTTTCTTAAAAAAATAAGTAAAACCACTGTCTTGCACTGGGACTGAAACCATGGTCCTTGGAGAATGTCTACTTTCTTGTCATAAAATTCAACATCAAAGATAAAAAATATATCAATTGTTTAATATCAGCAGTTAGTGCTTAAATATATACCAAGGCTTAAACCCAAAAGAGCAAGAAATAATATCTAAAAGCCCAGTGGCTTGGAAAAACACCCTAGAAAGGGTGGAACATAGGAATAAACCTAGAGAGGAGTTGGGCTCTTCACTCTTCTGCTGTCCACCCATCACAGCCCAACTCCAGTCATATGTACATGTTCAGATGTCCATAAGTAGGTGGGAACAGCTGGGCTGAGCAGACAATAGGAGGTAGAATCCAGATCAACAAAGCAACCAGGTGGACTTTGGACAGGGATTGCTCAGAGTTCAGGTCCGGAAGTCTTGAAGTGATCCCAAAGGATCCTAAAGGATCCTAGTTAAGACTGGTCCCAGGTAAGACTGGCTGACCTTAAACTTGTGGCGTAGATAATGGGGCAGAAGTGAAGGCCAACATCACTTGTGGAATCCTGCTATTTACTTAGATTTGCAAAGTATTAAAAACCAAAGTTGGATTGGTTTTGCTCTCTTCAAATAGATCAGAACAGTAGGCTGATTTAGCCGCAGTTCATGTTTTTTTCAATATTGCATATTACTGTCTTTGCAAAACAAGTCAAAATACTTCTATTTTGGTGAAGCCATATTGTTTTCATTTTGTAATTTCTGTACATGACGGAGCACCTTTTAAATAGTGCGTCCTAGTGGCCGGTATTGAATGCATATCCAAAAATCTTGGGTGCATGTAAAAAAGTTTCAGTTTATAAAAGGGTGTTTGAAAAGATATGTCATCTCAATACTTGCATGGGGAAAGGAGAGTATTTAAAAGGATATTTCATACATAATCTGTGATTGGGTCAAATGACCCTTAACACGTTGAGTTGCGTGTGATGGTCCATGATAACAGTATCACTGTAATCCCGTATCTACTTCTGGTTCCAGATTGGAGTAAGCACATTAACATTGTTTCTGCTGTGAGTGGAAACAACTGAACCGATCTTAGTGAAGCTGCACTGCAAACTGAAACTTCCGCCATAAATAATGGATTGTTGTGGTTTTTTTCAGTGTCACCACATTGCCTGACTACTCAAACTGAATTATTCAACTGCTCTATCTTCCGCTACATCCTTCAGTTTGAGACATCACTGCAGTTGTTACAAACTGGTCAGTGGTTGGAGCTTCTTTAACCAATCAAGGCGTTGAATGTTCCCAGCAGCACAGTGGGCTCCATCATTGTGAAATGGAAGATGTTTTGAAGCCTCACGACTTCCCTTAGATCAGGCCATCAAGCCAAACTAAATAACTAGGTAACCGGGCAAGTATCACTTCAGTCAGGGTGGTAACAAAGAACGTAAAGGCCACTAGCAGAGCTTCAGAGTTTCTCTACAGGGACAGAACCTAGCAGAAGGACACCTATGTCTGCAGTACTCCATCAATTAAGCTTTTATGGTAGAGTTGGTAGACAAAATCCACTCCTGATTAAAATGCATATGACATGCTGCCTGAAGGACTCTGAGAGCATGAGGAAAAGGATTATCTGGTCTGAAAAATCTATACTATACACACCATCCCAGCACTGTCAGAGGCTAGCTGGGTTCTGTATTGCAGTTCTACCAAGCATTTATACAACTGGACTTGTCATGAAATGTTTTAACCTCAACAAAGCATATAGTTCATTTTTTTATTTTTAGATGGTTAAAACCAGATATTATAACTGCATCTCCTTAGGTGATCCATCAGGTCAGATCATACCAACAGCTCCCCCTCCAGGCCTCCACCTCTATGGATAACGTAATATGGATGTCACCAAAGAAGCCTGGAATCAAATCAACAAATCAACAGCAGATTTGCCTCAGTATTAGGCACTTTTTAGGGAATACACACCAATACAGCTCTCTGAGTTGATCCGGTTTAACCAAGCTCTCCGTTGGTCATTTTGATTTATGTACACAGTCACACAAGATGTGATGTAGAAAATAGCTATCTTAGGCACCTGTATGTTCATGTGGAACTGCATCTCTGCAGAGGATCTGTGCATTGTGTTAGAAACACTGATACAGGTCCCCCTCCACCCTCTGGTGGTCAAACCTTGAGTCAAATAAAGGTCCTCTCTGTCAAGTAACATTGGTTGTTTTTAAAGGACTTGGGGGGGGTAAGCATAATAATTATTATTTTTTATCTGGGGCAAGATAACTATTTATGAAAAGTAGAATAAAAATATTTACACTAAGTAGTGACAAAAGAAACTGGAAACATCTGGTTTTCAAGTGAAAAGAGCTTGTGACATGACTTCCACTTTTGGATGTCACTTCCCCAATATTCTATAATGGCTAGCTAACACTGGCTACTAGTCACCTCCAAAATGATTAGATTAGATTCAAGTTTATTGTCATTGAACAGTACAAGTACAGTACAACGAAATGCAGTAAATGACTGACACCCTGATAAACATACAGCAAAAATAGCTGTATATACAGCATAAATGCATAATGAGGAAACAGTATATATTATTCTGATACAATTGCTTAGAGAAAAATTTATTTTTAACATTTTTTTTTATCTAAAGGATAAGTGTCAATAACAGACACCTACTGATTCTTACTATCAAACAAAATGAAATCAGCACAAACATTCTTTAAGTACACCTCAGTTTTAAAACACTCTACTCTGGCTTTCAGTGGCTTCCTGTTTTACTGCAGTATGAAAACCAGGTAGCCATGTCAAATTCATGTCTTCTATTAGCATGCGTAAAGGCAAAGAATACACAGATGAAAATATACAAATGCTTCTTGACCTTCATTAATTGGTAGCAATGGGCACAACATTTTATACTCAATCCCTAAGTATACAATACCACTGTTAGTGCATTGAGGAAAAAAACTGGTGGAACAGCAACAAACTTGCCTGGTAGAGGACACAATTGCATCTTGCCCCCCCAACACACAGAGAGGAAGATTGTCCAGGAGGCAAGCAGAATCCAAGTGCTACAATATGAAAGTTACAGAACTTGGATGCGTCTCTGGGTCTCGCAAGTCTCCTAATATGCAATTAAATGCCACCTCCTTGCAACAGTTGTTGACAAATATTGAGAGCATCCAACAAATGTAAGCTTCTAGATGCAGGGGTCTTCAACTGTTATCCTATGAGGTCTGGAACCTACTGGTTTTCTGTTCAAACCTCATCATTAATTGCACCTATCTGGTTTTCCAGGAATAAATAAATCCCTGATTGGAGGGGTTGCAAAGAAAAAAAATGGATTGGAGCGGTTTTCGAAGTCCAGGGTTGAGCATGAGTGTTCTAGAATTTGATATATAGCAATGGCACTAGGATCGGAAACCGGGTGCTATAGCCAAAGGCAATTAAAATTGAGCTCTCCGGCCAGGCACAACAGAGGTGAGTTTTTGAAGGATGCGTATGCTTAAAATAACCCCATAACTACTGTAAAATATGGTGTTGGATTTTATGGGAGAGCCCTCTTTCCACTGGTTGTAGTGCCCTTGTTAAGTTCAATGTGTCATAAACTCTACCAATTACCAGGGCTTTTTTTTAAGGTAAAAACCTGATTGCCTCCTCCAGAAGAGCTGAAACCTGGACGCAAGTGGATCTTCCAGCCAGACAACGACCCCAAGGAAGATTGCTCTAATCACGTTACAGGAAGCATGTGTTCTCCATCCATCCATAAAACAGCAGTGCCCTGAGCCCCCACGGAGTTCTTGGCTTTGAGAACTGAATTCCAAGGGTTGTATTTTGGAAAACACCCTATGGGGCTCAGTTCTTCAGCTTGGACACTCCCTACTCTTACACAGGCATGACTGGGCAAGATAATTACTTGTTTGTTAAATGAGCCAAACACCAATCTTCATCAAACCATTGATTCAATAATCGTTCTGTAATCCTTTGACTATAATACCCAATGTTTGCATTATGTTTTGTGGATTAAATTGTACTCATCACCTGTCTTGTTTCATATTATTATTTATAGTCTGTTTTACATGAACAGAAGGCAGGTTGTAGGATGCTGGTCTGGTCTCTGAATGGGTACCATGGCTCCCACTAGTGTCCATACTATGTATTGCAATTAAAAACAGAAATATACAACTCTAACTACACATAATTTTAGATAGCATAAATTAACTATGAACTTGTAATTTAATAATACTACTATCAATTATTAAAAAGACAAGATTGCACCGCCGCAGAGAAAACCGATCAATGCAAAAACAACAAATTGTGCTACCGCCTCGACATCCCTTATGAAACATAAGTGACCATGTGACACCGCAACTCAACCAGCACAATGGAACGGACGTCCAAATTGCTGCCCTAATGCACGGACTAGATATGCACTAAACCGGAGCGTGGTCCCGTTGAACAGACACAATCTATGTGCCCTGTCTGGTTAGCTGTCAATGCTGATGTTGTGTAGATCAGACCAGTCAGGGGTTTCATAAAGCCTGTTCAGCCACTTGTTGTTGACCCGGTGTTGTTGACCCGGTGTCCCGGTGTTGTTGACTCGGTGTTGTTGACCCGGTGTTCTTGACCCGGTGTTCTTGACCCGGTGTCCCGGTGTGGTTGACCCGGTGTTGTTGACCCAGTGTTGTTGACCCGGTGTTGTTGACCCGGTGTCCCGGTTTGGTTGACCCGGTGTTGTTGACCCGGTGTCCCGGTTTTGTTGACCCGGTGTTGTTGACCTAGTGTTGTTGACCCGGTGTTGTTGACCCGGTGTTGTTGACCCAGTGTTGTTGACCCGGTGTTGTTGACCCAGTGATGACAGACCACTGAAGACACTGTGTAAACAGCTGCACCGGCCCCAAGACCAAAAATGCTTTAGGATTCTCTATGACCCCTACCCCCTAACCCTTGATCCTGATCTCGTTGCCAGGGTCAAAATGTGCTATACCCACCCAACAGGCTCTGTTGCGGCCAATCACAACAAATCATTAAAAATTAAAGACAAGACTGAAACTGAAAATCCCTGCATTTCATTTGCACATGCTATCTTACACCTTAAATTTGCCTCAATTGCACATTTAGAATTGTATTTGCAATTCTTGCATTTGACTCACTGCACAACTATTCATCCCACTTGTATCATTCATTATACTTAATACTTGTACATTTTCTGCCCTCCTCTATTTGCCTTCATTGCACATTTAGAATTGCCATTTGTACTGTGGCCAAGTGGGTGGAACTGATGTGGGGGATATGGTATTGGTAGGAACAGTTTGGGGGTGGCACGGGTCAGGTGATTTAGCCGCTTCCATTTTGGTCACGGGAAAACATTTCATTGTTCTGCATGCTGTAATATAGGTGGCTGTATAGATGTTTGCCACTGTTTTTGTAGGGCGAATCATTTTTTTGTGGGTCGTGGGATAGTGATGTTTTTGTATAGCTGACTTCTTTTGTAACTCTCTGGTTTTTGTGTGACAGCTTGCCTATTATGGGCCCTGAACAGTGACAGCTGCAGTGACCTGGGGTTACAGTACTGCATTTGTCTTCACTGCACATCTATACATTCCACTTGTAACATACACTATACTTAATACTTGTACATTTCCTGCCCTCTTGTATTTGCACTTCTGGTTAGATGCTAACTGCATTTCGTTGCACTGTACTTGTACTTGTTCAATGAAAATAAACTTGAATCTAATCAAATCATATCACATATGCTGGCTGCAGTCACACCTTGATGAGCAGGTAAGACATGTAATCGAAATGTACTTTAAATCATGTAGATTTAGCTACATAAGAAGTGATAATAAGAAGGGGAAAAAGTGACCATCCCTGAAGTATGTATGCCTGCAGATAAATGGCTTGTTAGCTTTCTAATCACTAGTTGTAGACTGTAGTCTGCCTTACAGAGACATTTCCTGACTCTCCAGGAACTAGGTGCACTGCTCCCATAATTCTCTGTCAACCGCATGAGGAGATGGATCATCTCCAGTAGCTGAACTCAGTGACGGAGTGCAGTGTGCAGAAAGGAAGAAATGGAGAGATTCTAAAAGGATAGTCAGAGCCAGGGCCAAGGCAAGTGCATTGCTGCAGTCCCAAACACCCCCAGCTCACCCCCGTACTCCTGAAAATCAGCCTGGGCCTTCAAGGTTCGAATATGCTTAAGATAAGGCATTTAAGATGATCAGCTGCTAAACTTTCTACTAACTCTAACCGTAATCCCGATCTACTAACACTTATCCTCAACGTTCTCTGACTCTACCCCTAGAATACTAACCATGTATATAATGTGTTTTAAGCAGTGCTAGCAAGGGGAACACCTAAGAAAAAACACACACTGAAGACTCCAAGAGAGAGCATTAAAAGTCACAAGTGGCGAAGGGGAGGAAAAAAAGGAAAAATACAGGAAGAGGTATGCAAGGATTAGGGCAGAATAGGCATTTGTATCGCCTTGTTCAACAGTCAAAGCATTGCTGAGACATCAGAATGTGACATCACCTATTACAACTGTTTCCAAAAAAGTTGGGATGCTGCATAAAATGCAAATAAATACAGAATGCAATGATGTGCAAATCATTTATCCCTATATTTTATACATATTTCAGCTGCTCAACAGTTCGGGGTCTCCTTTGCTGTATTTTTTCATTGTTTCATAATGCACCAAATGTTTTCAATGGGTGAAAGGTCCGGACTGTAGACAGGCCAGTTTATACTCTTTTACAATGGAGCCATGCTGTTGTGATACGTGCAGAATGTGGTTTGGCATTGTCTTGCTGAAATAAGCAAGGCCTTCCCTGAAAAAAATGTCTGGATGGCAGCATATTTTGCTCCAAAACCTGTATATATTGTTCAGCATTAATGGAGAGGATGGTCCCTCTCCTCTTTAGTCTGGAAGACACGGCGTCCATGATTCCCAAAAAGAATTTCAAATTTTGATTTATCAGACCACAGGACAGTCTTCCACTTCACCTCAGTCCATCTTAAATGAGCTTGGGCCCAGAGAAGGCACTGGCGTTTCTGAATCTTGCTTATATATGAGTTTTAACTTGCATTTCTGGATGCAGTGACATACTGTGTTCACAGACAGTGGTTTTCCGAAGTGTTCCTGAGCACTTGCAGTGATGTCCACTACAGAATCGTGTCTGTTTTTAAAACATTAAAATAATATCCACTGCCAAATATGAGCCATCTATCACACAGGGTTATGGGTGGTCATTGAGTAAAAGGGGTCACTCCTAGATCAGACCAGAAGTAAAATAGGGTCTGGGGGATATTCACAGCCTCCATGGGAGGCTGTGGTGTAAGGGCCTTTTCACTCTCATGTTGAGAGTTGGTTGAAAAATGTATACTAGTAACCCCTGCCAAATACGAACACAGTGTTGTGGGTGATGATTTCTTAAAGGGGGTCACTCTCTGCTTTCCCAGGTCTCCTCCACAAAATTGTCCTTTAGTCTCAATATGACGTCCACTGCTAAAATAAACGTTAAATAAGCGTGAAAGCAGTGTTAATTTTGGCCTCTTTTTTTTGTAATTTTAGTTGTTTGTTGTTTTTGTCAGTCCACTACAACTCTGAAGGCAGTCTGACTGTGCGCATGATGGAAGTAAGAGACATCCTAGATATGCATAATTTCATAGGCTTCAACTTACCTCCCATCATATGGAAATCAAAAAGCGTTGTCCCGCTACATTAGGGCTGTTGTCCAGCGTGTTGGTACACTGTTAGTATACTGATAATAACTAACATTTCTTAAAGGGGGTTTACTCCCGGAAGGCCCTGCAACGGGTGGTGAAAACCGCCCAGCACATCACGGGTGCCCAGCTCCCAACCATCGTTAACCTCCAGCGCAAGCGGTGTCTGCACAGGGTGTGTGGCATCATCAGGGATCCTTCACATCCATGCCACAAACTGTTTGCCCTCCTACCATCAGGCAGGCGGCACAGGTCTCTTTGTTCCCGCACCAGCAGGCTCAGGAACAGTTTCTTCCCATCTACTGTAACCCTGCTGAACTCTGTGACCCATCACTAACCATACACCCCCACCACCCAAGGAATTTGTTGCACTACTGCCTTTGTACTACTGGACTCTGACACTTCCTTGCAAAATCTGATAATGGAAGTTTTCAGTTGTTACAGGTACGTGTCTACCTCGGGAATCTCACTGCTGCTATCCCTGCATTTCAGTTGTACATACACCTTGCACATTCAATTTTGCCTCATTACACGCTTAGAATTGCCATCGTGCTTGCATTTTTACAGGTGTTACATATACATATCTGCCTCAGGAACCTCAGTGCTGCTATCTCTGCATCTGGGTTGCACATGCTACCTTATTCCTTCAATTCGCCTCGATTGCACATCTAGAATGCCATTTAGAATTGGCATTTGTACCCACACAACTACTTGTCCCACTTGTAACATACACTATACTAACTGCTTGTAAATTTTCAGCCCTCCTCTATTTACCTTAATTGCACATTTAGTTTTGCCATTTGTAATGCATTTGCCTTCATTGCACATCTGTACATTCCACTTGTAATATACATTTACTTAATGCTTGTACATTTTCTGCCCTCTTCTGTTTGCAATTCTGGTTAGATGCTAACTGCATTTCGTTGTACTCTACTCGTACTTGTTCAATGACAATAAAGTTGAATCTAATCTAAAACAGGTGAAAGAATTAACACCGCGTCACAGGGACAGCTATGAGCTGTCAGTCCAGGTAGTTCTGAGGTAGGGTCCAAGGCCTCAGCTCCTCCCAAGGTTCAACACGGACACCAAAAAATAGAGCAACCTTGGATCCAAAAGAACACCTCAGCACATAACTCGCCCATCCCCCGGCACCAAATTATTGCAGAGTACAACAAGGAACTGAGGAAAAAGTGGGTCCAGAGACTCTGAAGGGCATGTCCAACGGTAACCCTGGACAGGGCCAACCAGGCAGGAAATCTGTCCCCCTTTGCCAGTGGGACACCAACCGGCCGCAAACCTCCCGGAGAGTGGGCGGAGTAGACTCCCATCACAAGAGTGTTACGGACAGCTTGGGGTGACACTAATAAGCCAGTGACTCTGGCTCCGAATGGCATTGGAGAGAGGATTTCCAAGTAGAGAGGAGCCTGCCAGGAGGAACGGTTTGTTAAACCCAGTGCCTTGCTGTTCACCTTCACACCCCTGGGCCAGATTACACTTTATCACTGACACTACTGAAGAGAGTCTTCAGTAAACACTCACAGGGTCTGAGTCTGTGTGCTCACATTAAACCAGCAGACCTTCCCACAACAACGGAGCTCTATGTGCAAAAGCCCCGCCTCCAGTGGTTTGTTTAGAAATTCTAGGAACAGTAAGGAGGCCTGCGTCTTGTGACTGTAGAATACATGCTGGTATGAACAGCAGGACCAATTCATTGAGATAAGTAGGAGCAAGTCCATGGAATGCTTTGTAGATTTGCATTATAACCTTATAAGTCTGCCTTAACAGGCAGCCAGTGTAAAGTAGTACTGGAATAATGTGATCACATTTTCTCATTAAGACACTAGCGCTAATTTAAGATTTTTTGTGTCTTGTCAGGGTAACCAGAGAGAAGAGCATTGCCAGTTTACTCTTGAAATAAGTGTGGATTAGCTTTTCTATGTAATTTTTCAACAAAAAGTATATAACAGTTTTGCCATGTTCTGAAGATGGGGGGAGTACGCTTTGGAAATCTCTTAACAATTTCATCAAAAGAGAGGGTGCGGAACCAAAGGTGTCCAGTTGATGTTATGGATAACAACACTTTGAATGGTCTTTGTTTTTCGAATGTAATTCTTCAAGACCACTATGTAATATATTACTATGTATGACAGCTCTGTGTGCCTGACAAGATGTCCACGTCATACGAGGGGGGCGCCTCGTCGGATGCCGCTCTGCGGGGTCCGCAGGCTGCTCTGCTCCTGACGATGACGCTGCTCAAGCCTTCTGGGAAGCAAACAAACAGATGCTTTCAGAGGCGTGTGTTGCTCATCCCGGTCAGGCCAAGTTTGTCGTACGTCTCAGTTGAGTCTTTCCCCTCCAGTTTAACGCTGAGTTACTTTAGCAAGCAAGTCCTGGGCCTAATAACAGGCAAATGGTCAGACTCTGATGTGTATTATAACAAGTAGCAAAGTTTATTGAACATTGCACACGAAGAATAAGAGTAAAAGAAACAGGTTGGATTCACAAAATAAATTACAATGAAGTGGATGTGCTGTAAGCATCACTCCATATATTTCACTCCCAAGCTCTTTACAGTGCTTTAGCTAGATATAATGTTACCATCTGTGCTTTCGGGATACAATCTACTTAGTCAAAACGCAGTGGCAACCATTAGCGCCAGCCTCCACCTGTAACCACAAGAGCACACCAGCATAATTCCCACAGTAGGCCTATGATTCAGCAATTCAAAGGGAAATACCAGATTGCAATGGTTTTTTTTACACTCACCCATTATCGAATGCGCAGCCAACAACACACTACTGGCACATGAGAACCCGACCAACCTGCAAACAGACACTGTAGTTATTTAAGCAAAAATGCACCAGGGGGTGTGGAATACACGCACGACGCATCGCGGAGTATCTGGATACAGCTCTTAGCCAACCCCCGAGATGCCTTACTGCCATTATAATCTTGTTAACAATGCCATTAGAGCAGTAACAAGTGCTGGGATGTCAAACCGATTTGACACTGGTAAAGGACAATATTACGTGATTAATGACGTCCGAAGCTTAAAATCATCACATACTGTTCCAAAGCTTGTCGCATAGCCTACAGGCTTCCACACGTTCCCTGATTGGCAAAGTGCTTTTAACACCGACTTCTAAATGGCCACCCTATTTAATCAATTAACATACTAACGTTGACGCAACAGGTCAGGCCAGGGTCGTGTAAAATGGCAATATTCTTCGTCAGTGCGCACACCTGACCATTGCACACCTAAACACTGCATAACTAACCATTGCATAACTAACCATTGCACAACTAACCACTGCATAACTAACCATTGCATAACAAACCATTGCACAACTAACCATTGCACAATCTAACCACTGCACACCTAACCATTTGCACACCTGGCTAGTCTTTAATCGTTTTCTACCCAAAACCAGTAATCCTCCTTTTTCTCCTCCTTCAGGCCCGGGAAACCCGGGATAAATAGTCAGGTGTATTCGAAATAGTCTGGCAGTTACCATCCCCATATATGGAGTTCCTGCGAGGAAGTCCCAAATCCAAGCGGAGCTACTATACCCATATTTGGAGTTCCGGTAAGAATGGCCCCATTCCAAGACAATACGTTTCTACCGCACATAAACACCTCAGATTTCGCCAACATACCTAAGAGTAAAATGCACCATGGGCTTATAAACTCATTGCCGTCATCGTCATCATTAAATGACGTCATGTCTGAAATAGCGATAACAGATCTGTTTCAGATAAATGGGCTACCTCTGTCACACGCTCCTAGAGGCGGCTACATTTGCTCTCCAATAAGGGCTTTGAAACTTTACCGACGAGACCCTCCCATACTGAGCTGTCAGTTCTCGACCGACCAACAGAGGCAGCATGCGGCCATCGAGAGAGCAAGTGCTCCCAAGCTTCCCCTGAAACAATAACCCTGATGCTTCCGTCCTCCTCCCTCAGTCAAGCCCCCTCCCTCCCTCGCAGCCGACCCCAGCAAAAATAACACACCGTATCTCGTGTCCTGCTGGTGACTACGTGAGGAAGCATGGTTTACGAGAGTAGCGTCGCGCGCGGAGAACTCTCCCGTCTTCCTGCCACTACAGCCCCAAAGGAAGGAATACCTTTCATATTAGCGGAGGAAAAAGTAATGCCAAAGATTTTGGTCTCTCTGCCCTGCGTTGTGTTCCTTTCCTTTTTTTCATTCCAGTTGGTATAGAGTTGCCTACGATGTTGACCTGATCGTGATGCGCAGCTAATAACAACAACACAAAAGATGAAATGCTTCTCCCGGTACCTGCCTTACCTCTTCAGACCCTCAAGTACCATCCTCTCCTCCAGTTGTCACACAGAAGGTAGGCTACGGATTTGTGATCTTAGTGCGTGAGTGCACGAGTGTGTTTGTGTGTGTGTTTGAGCTCGTTGTGTCAAGTGTGTTGGCGATGGGCAACCAGCGGCAGCAAGGTTAGGTAGGTGGGTGGTCGGGACGGGACACGTCGTGAATAGAAGGATGGGGGGAGTCGACTGGGCTCGTCTCAACACCACGCTCCCCTCCCGTTGCTCCGTGGGCGAAACGGCCATGGTCAAGTTGACATTTCAAAAAGTGTTAAGTCGAGAGGGACCGCTGTGACTAGGCTCCCTTTGTAGACCTATGTGTAATTAAGGTGTCTGCCCCTGCTGCTGTAACGTATAGGAACTTTAAAGCCAGGACATACAACCCTTTCCCGGCCAAGGCTGAACACAGCTTCCGCTTTACTCTGGTGGCAATAGGATGCCTGCAACGCTGGTTCGTGCTTAAATGTTCATTTAGATGTGTCTTTATGCCTTTATAATTCAACAAAGTAATTTAAAAATTAAACAGTTTATTTGTATGTCTTGCTTTCCTCTGGCTGCCTGCCTGCCAGACAGACTGTACTCTTTCCCTTAAGATTGAACATCTTATGCCGAGGGTATTCAAATTTGTCCTTCCAAGGCAGTTCCATTTTTTAATTGCAGCCCCCAATCAAGGACTTATTTAAACCTGGGACACCAGATGGGCGCAATTAATGATGAGGTAGAACAGAAAACCAGCAGGCTCCGGCCTCGTAGGGTAAGATTTGAATACCCCTGTCTTACACAATCCACATCATATATGATGATATGAACCTCTGCCAATCATGGCTTTTGACTGGTTTGAGAGGCAGGTAGGCGGAGCCTTGGTACTGAACAGCAGATAGCTTTTTGTTTGTGATGATGAAATGGAAGGTCATGCAAACAGAGTGAAGTCATGACCCACTAGAACCAGGAAGTGTGAAGTACACAGACATCATCCCCTGAATTAGAAACAGTGGATACGGTAACGTGATTGGTTAGAACGTATAGGACCTTTGACCTTGGCATTACATCTCCCCATGCACACCTCCCTGAGTGATATGCTGCAATACTGACTGGGGACAAAATGGAGGTATGACGGCGCTGAGAGGATCCAGGATTCAACGCGTTGCTGCTAACTGTTTAGCTTCCTCCACGGACAGTTCATCAGACTCCGCACTGTGTGAAGTCACAACCCTGTGCATCCCAACTCACGTGACTGCCCCCCTTGACAACGTGCCGTCCACTTGAGCTATTCAGAATGTACCAATTGGACAGCTTCATCAGCAAGATTTCATGCTGGCTGTGTAGTGAGCTTACAGTACAATCTTAACTATGTTACACTTATCGGCCCTTTTCCACAAATGCATGTAAATAGAATAACATTGATAGGTTAGATTTATAGTTAAGAGTTTTGGTTCAAGGTTAAGGTTTGGGTAAAGAGGATTTTGAATGGGAAGAATGTGCGTTTGGATTTTGAATAGTACAATGTGGATGTGTGTGTGGATGAGATGTTATGTTAACTGACAACAAAGTGTGAACTGAGATCAGCCAAGCTAAGCGAGCATTATTCTGAATCTAACTGAATCTAATTTGTTAGTGTCCACTGCATCTTCAGCACCAGGGTTGAATAGCTTATTAAAGAGGTGTCTGGGACTGTGAAATGTGTTGTAAATAGCTTATTATTTTGGTACCTGGGACTCTCAGCCATTTTGTTAATAGTTTATTAATGGGGTACCTGGGTCTGTCAGATGTGTATGACTGTAGGTCATTTACTCCTGACTATAGACCACCCTGTAG
>JACXGI010014913.1:0-18244 GCA_016801175.1 Esox masquinongy | reverse complement strand
ATGTGGCATGTAAACATGAACCATTGATCTGGCAGGGGAGAAGTGGCAGGGAGTTGTATAAATCTGCGTGCTGATGAGGTGACTGGGGACAGGTGTGTGATTTGGTGATTGGTGACAGGTGTGTGCTTTGGTGTGCACTGAGACTCAAGGGCGCGGGCGCCCTCTGCTGCGCGCTCGCGGAGGCGGGGACGTGACAAAAGGTGACGATAACTAACTTTTTCATCAAGTGAAAAGATGAGAGAATCGTGGAATCTACCAGAAATAATAAATAAATGTTGTTGTTCTAAATAGATACAAACTCAGGACTTCCACATGAGAGGCATTGTCTTTAACCACTACGCCACGACATTACACATTTCTGCAGTCGCTAGACTCCTTTGAGGATTGTGTTAAACTGACTAACGTTTCTTATTAAGTTTACCTCCACCCTAACGTCTATGAACTGTGGCTTTTGCCACTGGCCGTTTTAACAGCTTATTAGCCAGTAATAGTGTTACAAGTATCTACTAACGTCCTAGGAATAATCATAAGAATTGAGCAATTGCTAGCGAGACTGAAGATTAACTTTTCCATGCCAGAAACAGTCGCAATATAACCGTACACAGTTTCAGTTAAGGCCTTACCATAACGTAACTACTGTATGTTGTAACCAGCAAACCTTTTCTTGTCCAGTGAACCCCACCCAAAATAAGAGGAAATCCAGGGACCCCATTATATTTTTGGCCTGGACAGCTTGTTTTGAGTTCCATGGGGGAGTAAATGCAGTATGAAATTGACTCCCCCAACTTTTAGTTGCTCTTGATCAGTGTCAGTTAAATTTCCTTAAATTCGTGAACATCACTCCTTTTAATTCTTTCAAGACATTATGTTGATATTTTTACTGATATTATAGCAATTTGTTACATCATTAAGGTCAATCTTTTCACTGAAATTGTTTATGCATTTATATAGATTGACAGGTTTATTTAAAAAAAAAAATCCAAAAACAAACAGTTTTTCTCTCCCTCCCTCCACAGAAACACACACACCATTCAGGATGTTATTTTGCCACAAATACATCTACATATAATCTTTTTTTTTTTCAAGCTTAAGCCAAAAAATAAAATAAACAAAAATAAAATAATAATTTAAATGTATCATTTTGGGAGATCTTTCCAAGGACTTTCTGCAGTAGCTCCCTGGACCCCTGGTTGAAGACCCCTATTTTAAGTTACTTCCTAATTAAAAATGTTTTTTTAGTACCAAGTAAAGAACATTGTCAGTGAGTTTATTTGGTCAGGTGTCTGGCTAAAACTCTGCACCCATGTGCTGCACCTTCAGGCACAGTGAGAGTTTCTCATTGCTGGCATGAATAGAACATTTTATTTAAATATTGTATGTGAATGCCATTTGAATATGTTTTTTGGTTGTTTTATTGGAGGACAGAAATATGTATTATGCCTGTTTTTCCCTCCTGTCAAATCCTGGATGGTGTGTAAATCATTTAGCTTTGATTGAGGTTTATTGTAAAAATATTCAAAATAAGAGTATAGCACATATTTGTACTGTTTTAGAAATCATGAATTAAACAAACATTCAGCCCTGATATGCAGGAAAGCATTATTAATCATTGAGCTGATGGTTGGAAGATCTGGGCTGATATTTAAATCACATTTACATGGATTTACTTAACATTCTAAAATAATTTATTTAATTATGCAAGGCATAGGCTTTAGGTCCAAGGAATTAATCAACTATGCATTGAAAATCTAGCCATACAGTTAATAATAATAATAATGACCCACCACTTACCAATCATTCCAAGTTACCAAAACCCCAAACTAGCTAAACATCCATTTTCCCAGTGCTGTGTGAGGGAACTATATGTATGAGTGTTATAGTGTAAATTAAACATCACACAGCCTTATGGACGGCATCATATTTTCCTCAGAGATCATGTTTTTAACAGAAACCCAACATGGATACAGTTGTGTTATTCTATCAGAAGTCAGCAATCCAGATACTGTAACAATGGGAGCTATATTGCTTTCACATGGGATTCAGTCTTGATTGCAATGCCTTCTCTTACAAGCTATAGTTTTTGGAAGCAAGCATAAATAAAATATAACATCATGCTGTCATTGAGTTTTGCCTGTGCATGGGCGACCAGCTAATAGTGACAACCTATAGCATTGCACTAGCTAGCAACTCCCTGACACTAGTTGGCTAGCTACAGGATGTGGTGGTTCTGCACTGTATAACCAAGTTTGGTGTTAACTATTAACTTTACTTAACAAACAAATAATAATAATACTGTCTTTGTTGCAGACTTGCCTTATGGCTATACATGTTTGCAAATAATGCACAGCTTGACCAAATTGGTGGGATTTAGGCTTAGTTTGAAAAGGATAATAGAGAGACATCTCATCCTCTCAGAAAGAAAAGGCTGCCCAACTGTAGTCTGTAATATAATGTGGGGGCTGGGCCTACAGAGTTCGAAGTCTGTTTCTTTTCACTCTCTGGTCAGTGGGCTTTACATTTTACAAAATATGGCTAGTTGTTGAAGTCACTGTAATAAAATTGTGAAATCCTAGAAAGAGAGAGATGTTTTTATAACAACTACATTTCTGTTGGGCCATGATGAGACAACAGTATACAGTATGGCACAATGAAACTACACCGCATGCTGTAAGCAATGATCAGACAGTCGGTCAGCAATAAAGACTCTCTGAGGCCTTGGCTTTTTTACTAAAAAATCAATCCATATAAAAACACCAGATTAAATTGACTGGTCCTCATATACTTAATTATTGCAGCTACTTGACCAAACATTTTTTTTCAGGATGCTGTGTGTCACAGGCCATCAATATTCCTTTAATCGTGGTTAGTTATTGCTTTACTTTGTTACTGCTGCTGTGGTCAGTCCGATGGCCGGTCTCCAGTGGTCAGTTTAGCCCAGGGGCAAGGCGGCAGGCAGGCGGAATGAGATGCTAAATGGTTGCGCTAACAATTTGATTATGCAGTTTAATTCCGATCATATAGATCTCCCTGGATGGTTTGCTTGCTGATGCACTCATTTCTCTACTGAGGCTCTCTCTCTTTATATAGCAGTATAGTGCTGAGTATGGACGGGAGGCCGCGCCACGCCACAGAGCCACTGGAATATCTTCTTTCTCTGTAGACCTGTACCCTCCAAATCAATAGAGACTCCTTGCTCAGCGTTTATGTACCACAGCCCACGTCTTTGTTCCCACTGTCTTTACTGTTCACTGCCTAGCCCCAGAAGTTTTACTGCCCAGCTCCGGACTCTAAGAGTAGCTCCTGGAGCCCTGGTAGAACCTCTGTTCGCTGGCTGGCCTTGAAGCTATAGCCTGGTACCAGGTCTGTTTGTGCTGTATATTGTCATGTCAACCAGGTTCCAGGATCAGACCGGTTCCCCCGGATCTATTGGTAAGAACATCAGACTTACAGTATGTCAGTGTAGACACCCTGACATATACATACATGCTGGGCCTGAGTCAGTCCTTCCATGTGCAGACCTTTAGGCTTGCTTGGAGATTTTGGGATGAAGTATTTACAGTACATAAAGACAAACTGCCCTTTAGTTTACAGACAGACTGAAAAATGTGCAATGAACACAGAGATTGCAGGCAGTCATAGTTGCCCAGTTCCTAAAATTAACATTTAAATTCAAAACCAATAATCACACATTGTGTGTGAGATGAATGAATCCTATGAGCAAGTGGAACACGATACCTCCTGTTCATTCCTCTGTAAATGAAAGTGCTTTGTCATCCTGAATCCCTCAGTCTGTTCTAAAAAAAGGCCACACAGGTCAGACAATCAGACCCTGTAACACTGTAACAGTTTTCTGTAAAACTCCATGTCTCTTTTCTTTTATCAGTGAAATTATATGTTTTTGTCTTTTTGGTTTTGTCTTTGCGGCATCACAATTGGGCAAATTGGTCTATTGTTTTTTGTTGTTTTTTGATGGCAACTCTTTGAATAGGCAACTCTATTGAGCTAGCTAGATGATGTTTGCCTGAGGTTGGACTATTCTGTGTTTCAGTCGTTTACTTCTTAGGTTGTTGTATATGAATAATTTTATATAATCCCTGCCATTTTATTGACTTCTCAAGGCAGGTGGTACTTCATTCATCAACAGTCTGATAGGCTAGAAAAATAGCCACTCAATTGTTTTGTGTCTCAAGTGTATACTTGTCAGTGTTTCACTTCAAGCCTCCTGATGTGCTCAGTGACAGGTGATTCCAGGCACTCAAGGGTTACAAATGAACACTGCACATTTTGTTTTTGGTGCAACTTGGCTTTTGAAAATGAGATTTGGAGCAAACCTGAGACCCTGCCAAGAACATGTCACCGTAGACCTTCGCTACATGGCTCTCCTTTACTCCCCTTTAACAGAGAGCAGATTACCTATCTGGGAGGTGAGGGGAAGGGACATGGAGCAATTTCAAAAGAGTGCAATGGCTATTTCTGTTGAGTCAGGGAGGTCTGAGAGGCTATCTGCTGCCTGTCTACTCAGAGAGAAGCTCTGGGAGGTCTGAGAGGCTACTGTGTGTGTGTGTCTGTGTGTGGGGTGTGTGTGTGTGGGTGTGTGTGTGTGGGTGGGTGTGTATCATGAGTGACTCCTCACCTGGCCGTCAGCATAGGCCTACTGTGAACAGGAGACTTTGCCCAGTGTGTAAATGTCATAAGACTGATGTTTTACTTCTCCATGATACTGCATGGGCCAGATCATCTATTACAACAGATATTGTCTAAGACACATAGGATTAGCAAAGGCTCCGCCCCCATTAACCACACAGATAAATGGTTGGTACAAAGCGGGGGTACTCAACTCTTACCCTACGAGGTCCAGAGCCTGCTGGTTTTCTGTTCTACCTCATCAGGTCCAGAGTTGAGTTTGAGGGGTATAGAGGAATGCCGAAGGACTAGACCAGGACTGCCCAACCCTGTTCCTGGAGATCTACTGTCCTGTAGGTTTTCTCTCCAACCCCATTTGTGACTAACCTGGTGAAGCTTTTAATCCAGCTAATTATTAGAATCAGGTGTGCTAAATTAGATTTGGAGAGAAAACCTACAGGATGGTAGATCTCCAGAAACAGGGCTGGGCAGCCCTGAACTAGACGATATGGAAAACTAAGAAGTCTGTGGTGCTGTAAGGTCCTTGGGACTCATGGATATGCAAACACACAGACATGAATACACACACTGAAACAGATACCTTCCAATTACATACAGTCGATGAAAAAAATCTTCACATTTTGTTGCCGTAAATTGTAATCTAAAAAGAGATTACATTTTGTTTTTCTCTACAGATCTACTTTATGTTTTCAGTCTAAGTAAAAGAAAAAATATTTAACATTTCCCAAACTGAAGGAGGGATGTATTGACGTATCTTCCCACCTAAGAGTCAATACTTGGTGGAAGCACCTTTGACAGCAATTACTGGTATAAATAATTAGAATAATGTTCTGCCAACTTTGCACATCTATCTCTTACCTCTTGGAAAGACATTCTGGTGTTTCATTTTCCAGCAGAAAAATATCCCTAGTTAAGATTTTCATAAGACTTTTATATTCCTTTTGGTTAGATTTTCTTAAGACTTTCATTTTTTTATTAGATATTCTTAAGACTTTCATATTTAATTTGACCCTAGCAAACTCATAGGCTGCCCAAAGCATTATGCTTCCCCAATAATTATTGAAAATACAAAGGTATCAACATCATATTCACTCCACATTACTGGTTTGTATGACAAAATTAAATTTAATGTCCCCAAATCATCCATTCTCTTTGCAACAAAGTCAGTATGTGGTACTGCAAGAGAACACAGCAAATACAACAACAGAGGTATTCTGTTTTCAAGTGTTGTAGCGGCAGCATCGTGTAGTCAATGGGCAGGTGTGGGAGGTATTGGGGAGTTCGGGGGGGTCAAAAGACATGAAAAGAGCCAAGCCCAGCTGCATATATTAGAATAGCATAGCAAGACAGCGTACTTCAGAAGTTTCATTTTTCATTTCAGCATTTAAATGTATTTTTATGCCAGAGACAAAACCAGAATGACTTTCTACGAGGTGTTGGGTAAGCCAGTCTCATTTATAACTGAAATTTGCTTGAAAATCAGAGACAAGGTTTGAATATTACTGTCCATCAATAAATCCTGACCAAATTGAACGAGCTTGACAAAACAATGGAGATGCTGGCCTCCAAGTTCTGCAATGTTTTTTTTTATCATATTATAAAAAAAAGCTGTAATAGCTGTCAAACATTCATCCATCAATTAATCGTTTTTTGTTAATTTTTTGATTAATTCACTTTGTTAATGAGAAGTTTGTGAGATGTAGGCAGGGCAGACGGATATTGGCAATGTGTATGGTACAACAATAGTACAGTTCTCTGTTTGACGTACATACAGCTCCGGAAAAATTTAGAGACCACTGCACCTTTTTCTTTCCTTTCCAAAAAAGTTGAAAAGGAAAGTTTTGAGTGAGGAACAGAAGTGTTCAATTTGCAGTGGTCTCTTAATTTTAACCCTTCTGTTCCTCACTCAAAACCTTCCTTTTCGACTTTTTGGGAAAGGAAAGAAAAAGGTACAGTGGTCTCTTAATTTTTTCCAGAGCTGTATGTACACATTTTGAAACTAAGTATCGCTGCTAGGGGCAGTAGTACAAGTACACGCATGTAGCTTTAAATGAAGCCAAGTTTTGCTAGGGAGTCGTGGTCGCGGATGGTGGCCAGGTGTAAAACATCACTGACTTGGACCCTAATGCTTACGAGTTAGAATCACAAGAGTTGCACTGTTTTTTTTTTCTAATCTTACCCCTAACCTCAACTACAATGAAAGCATTAAGCTTTAACCACACTGGAGTTTTAGCAAAACATAACATAAGCATGGTTTGTAGTGCAGCACTTTCCTCCGCATACATCTTCCGCGTACATACTGTACATAACATATACTTGAACCAGAACACATAATTGGCTGTCCATACTATCATGCATAGGTGTAAGTTCATATTTTTTTGGAAGTATATCTTTCGAGAACCTATCTACTGTTTCCTTGACAACCGATATATGCTATATACTACACTGCATTAAAAGGGCTTCAATTATGTGGTGTTTAACTATTCGTGATGACATTACCGCTCCCTCCACCAAATAGGTGGCTTGCTCCTTCTACTAATAAGGTACTGCTCAGGCCGTCGCCCAGTTTGGTTGTCAATGAGTTTGTCTTGATCTGGGGATTAGGCCAGCAGTTCCAATTACAGCCCTGTCAGGCATCGATGTGGACGCCTCTCTTGTCGATGGACCCTGTGTATATTCCAGGACCTCAATGAGTGACAGGTGCCAGCCTGGGTTTTTTATGCAAGGATACACTCACAGTGTGTATGCATGCATGGATGGGCGTGCTTTATGTTATGTGTGTGGTGTGTTCAAGCCAGGTCTATATGTTCACCCATTCACACTCATAGTGAATATGTTTGCTGTGTCTTTGACACCCTAACTGTCTGTCCATGTTGCACAGTGTAGAATATATGCCGTGACTCAGAGTGTGGCAGGATAGTATATAGGTTTCAGTAACTCGACATGGCTTGGTTACCTCCCTCTCGTCATCTCTCCTCATCTCACACATAACTCAAATCAACCTCCACTCTCTCCTCGCCTGGTAGGTCAGCAGGGACTTTACACCCACAGAGTGCTGGGTCATGTGACACATGTTAGATACTTAATATTCACCACCTGGTGTTATTTACATGCCATTAATTGTGAGATGGGAGCTGGCTCTTCCCTCATCTGATGGGTGTTACTTTGGAAACAGCAGTATGAGATGTCTAATAATAACAAGTCTAATATGTGTCAAGGAGAAATATTTTAACTATACGTCTCTTGATGGAAAGTAGATCTCAGGAGTTGGTTTTTGTATTCCTATAAAAAGTTAAAAGACCACTCCCCCTACCCCAGACACACACCCACTCACAAATACACACTATTTTATAGCAGCCGGACTGGTACAGGCTTGGGTGGTGTAATGTTATCTGAGAGAGATGTTAGAAGCCTGTAATTAAATATGAATGGTGTTCTGTTCGCTGGCTGGCCAGTTTGTTTGGTTGAGTGCTGGCCTGGGAGGAAAAACCTCATCAAATCAGTTTTGTTCATGTCATTCTACACTCCCTACAACAGCCCCTGACAGATAGGGAATCTCGGTGGTCCCCCTGTGTGAATGGCAAACGGGAATGAGGGAATCACCTGTATTCAAGGCTAATGGATTTGAAATAACCCACGAGGTCTGGGATTTAATGAGAGCTGGATTAATGAAAATGAAAAAGGGGGCCCTCCCTCCGCTTCAGCCTGGCTCACATTGCATGACAACATTTTCAAATTACATGGCGGAGCAGATAATTCACTTATTCTGAGTAATTGGGTGCTGACCAGGGTTAATATGTTTGGTGTCATTAAATGGAAATGTTCTGTTGTAAGTAGAACTGTATGGGTCCTCTCTCTATCTGCTGCTGGCGAGCTGGGGTCCTGTTTTATTTGAGGCAACTCAAGCATGAATTCTGCTCTGAGGGAAACCATCGAGACAGTTATATTCAGTTTTGTTTGGTGCCTGGCTGAATGAAATGACCTTTAAGATAAAGCAAATCTCTTGAGCAAGTCATGTGAAGAAAAGAGCACACAAAGCAGGGCAGATCTAGTGAAAGGAACATTTTAAATACAGTTAGCGAAGGAGGGCTGGTGGCCATGAGTATTTAAAAGACAGTTGTTTACTGTTGACCTTCTCTGCCATTATTACAACGCCACAGTGTAGCAGTCATTCCAAGTGGACACTTCTTATTTTAACACCCAGGGATATTGACTAGTAGGTAAATACGTCTCTAAAAGAAGTATTAAAAAACTAAAATTGTCATGGTGTAGTCTTAATTATCCTTTGCATACTTGCAAAATGATCGAATAGAGGCAATGCCTGGTGTTCTTTTTTTTTGGAGGCTAGTTAAAGAACTTGCTTTTTCAACCTCCATTCAGATGGCAAAGCCCTGTAATTAGTTCTTCCAAAAAAGCAAAGTTATGTTCTTTGGATGGGTCAACTTCCCACTGGAGGAGAATGCCTTCACTGCCCTGCCTCCCTCAATGTAGTGTCTTCAGGAGAGGCCCCATAACCTGCATTCTCTCACTGATACGCTGTAACACTGTAAAACTTAACCGAATGTGAAAGTGCGTCCAAAAGAAGCACTATTAAAGGCCTGAGGAATGTGGCAATACCGTCAGCTGGGAAAAAACACAGCCGGCCCTCTGGTTGGTGGTTCCGTTGCTGGTTGTCTGGTTGTTGTTGATGCCGTTGTTGTGCCAGTCTGATGCCTTTGGTTGGTGCCACCATCAACTTGCCACCACAGTGTTTCACTGCCACTAACAAAAGGCTTACTGATTTTTAGGGACTTTTTGGGATAGAAGTTAATCATGTACCCTAGAGTGGCGTGACAGAGCCGCACTGGTGTTTCTTAACCGTACTCCACAGCTCTGCCCATAATTGTCTCTCCAACTGACTGCCTCTGCTTCCTGTCAGCATTATATCTGTGTTCACATCAGCACCGGCCGAACCGCCCAGCTGGGAAGACATTTGTTCATCTGGAAACATGGCCACTGGTTTGATCTCTGGACTGTGAAACCAAAGTGGCTGGTCGCTCTCAATAGGAGTTATGTGAATGGGAAGAATGTTTAAAGGCTGTTTGAGGTGGAAGCTGGATCTCACTGCCTAACTGGTACTTGCTAGCTTACTTGCAGTTGTGTAGAGCTTATTACTTTGGCTATGCACCATTTGTATGTTTCTCGTTTTACTTAGCAGATTATGATAGATTAAAAAGTAGCATATCAACTATTTCTAGAGTATTTATTATGTCTTCCTGGAAACCATCTCTAACTATAACTGAAAAGGGCCTTTACCTTTTATTTACTATCTGAAAAGGGCCTGTGCCTGTTATTAACTATATCTGAAAATGTCCTGTGCCTGCTGTTAAGCAGCTATGGTATTGAAAGTAGGTGCTTCCCATCATGTTTAGGGTCATGTATAAAATACTGGGCAGGGCCAGTTGCCCAGGCTACATTGACTAGTGGAAGAAATCTCAGTGACTGACTGAGCAGTGCTTGTTGGGAGGAGCTTCGGTGACAAAGACTGGTGAACTTGCTAGTGTTGTTTTGGTGTTGCTATAGTGTTTTAGTCACCAGACCTCAACCCATTTGAACACATATGGTAGATTCTGGAGCGGCGCCTGAGACATTGTTTTCCACCACTATCAAAACAATTAAAACAACTACTATAAAAAAAGGTCTTTCAATCCTCTAAAAGTTCCAGACACTTGTAGAATAAAACTAGGGCTCCAACACTAAGTTGATGTTTTTCTATATTTTGTCTGATATGTATATTTTTTAAGTGTGTCAGCATAACATATTTGTCCACCTGCAAGAAAAACACCCCTAACGTTTTTTGAAAGCGTTATAACCCCTCCCCGGTAAAGCCTGGCTTCGAATGAATAACCAAATACAATCTTTTGTTAGGAGCTTGGAGAAACAAGCATACATTTTTAATTTAATGAACAACCTCTAATGAACAGGTGTATACAATGGAGAAAAACAACGATATAGAGCGGAAGCGGATTTGTTCTTGATATTGACACATGCACAGGGAATCTGATAAAATTGGAAATGTACAGACGCTACTGACACCTCTATGTGTGGAGGAAGAGAGAGATGCTCCTCCTGTGGAGCTGCCAGAACAACACATCTGAGTCCCAGCCAGGCAGGCAGCACCCATGGAACTGCATAGGCTTTCATATCACTCTCAGCACCTCTGCCAGACAAATTATATGGCGGTGCATTGGAATTTGTTTTGCTCGTTTTTTTATTAGAAAAAGTTGTGATGTTAACTTGTTAGGTAATTTTCAGTGTGTTGTGAAGACATCTATTCTTGGAATATACAAATGACATGTGTAGTAATGTTAATGCATGGTTCAGTACAACCATTTGAGACGTTCAACTTTATATATTTTCCTTATACTCTTTATTTTTAACTTATCTGAGCAAAAAAATTGCTATGGCCTCACAAAAGCAAATTATGAGATTTTGGTTTGACAGGTGAGAAAGGTACCTGTCGCAATTGTTGATTCATTTACGAATAGTAAGACCAATAGTTTTGAACATCATATTGTGTGTTTGCTGTTCTTTTGAGACCAAAAGTGTTCTGACAGATACGTAAGCCAGGTACACAAAATACTGTCAGTTTGCAGCTGCCTCACCACATGTTTATAAAGCACCATACGTAATAAAGAACCTAACTGGCCCTCTTGTTTTCATCGCACTCAACTACATGGTAATGTGAGTGAAAGGAGAAACAGTTTCTGACTGTTTCTCCCTTCGATAGTGAGGGCAGATTCTTTGGGGATTTTTTGTAAACCACACACTGATGAACATCCTGCCCTTAGCGTAGATGTTTTATAATGGTAGTTTCTATTTTGTTCACATGATGTGCTCTCTTTAAAGCAATGTTTGTTTTTGAATGTCCAATTATACTAACCATGTGGGTACTGCAATCACATTTTTCATTCCAGATAACTGTGTTCAGAATTAGTGTTTAGTATATTTAAAATAGTTTTGCATAAGATTTACCATCTTTGTTTTATTTTAACAATACATTAATTCTCTATATAATTTTTGTAACGGTTTCTCAAACTTTTATGCACGTAATTACATTATTTTCAAAGACTGACCATTTCATATTCTGTAATTCCTTACAATCACCATTTTTTGTGGGGAGGATTAACAATTAAATAACTTTATATTTAAAAATGTAGAAGGATTTTTATTATTGTACACCTTTTCTCCCCCTCACAATTTCCTGAGGTCCAATTCTTGTTTACGGCCTTGCCTCATTGCAACAACTCCCAGCAGGCCTGGAAGACTCAAAGTTCAAGATATGAGTCCTGTGATTCACATCCCACCAGGCCATTCTGCTTGTTATCACACTGCTCACATAACCATACGAAGTGAGTTGAAATGCACACCCTTAAAATGTGTGAAAAAGCATTCAGATCAGAATTCACAGTGGGCTAATGACTGTGTGACTCCAGTATGAGTTTCTGGTGCCAGTGTATGGTTGTAATTGACCTGTAAACAACACCTACAATGTTAATATTTACTGCATCCCATTGCTGCTCAAAGCATTTAACCAACCACCCAACCACCACGTCCCACCCACCTACACAACTGCATTAGCAGAGGCTCGGCCACTTTGGCGCTAGGTTTTCTAAAAGGCAGTGAAAACAATATACGGCCAGCTCATCCATAAGTCATGTCTTTTATGCAGCCGGCAACAGCAGTGTGACTGTGTCCCGGCTCTGGATCATTGAAACAGGCTTCTTTTATGAATGGCAGCAGAAAGTCTGTGAATGATAACGGTCATTAATATGTCCATTGAGGGTCACCACATTCATGCCACATATCAAATCCCCTGTGAATGAGATCAGTTCCCTCCTGTCAGAGCCCATTAGATCCATCCCACAGCCCCAGAGAGCAGCCCCAGTGAGTAGCCAGGCTGGCCAGCTGACAGGGGAGAAACCCTAGCCGCCTAGACCAGCCTATAGCCCAGCAACACAGCCTTACCAGCAGCCTAGACATTAGCATTAGAAAACGAGCAATCAGCTGGAATGAGCCAGTGGAGAAAGAGGGGAGACAGGCCAATTTTGGTCATGATATTAGCCTACTCAGCATATTGTACAAATGTAATATAAAATATCAACATTGCCAATACTTGCATAAGCTTACCTATTTATGTTGGTAGGGATATGATATCATTTTCGAATCAACAGTAATTGTTATTTTAAAACTGAAAATATGCACCTTCGAAGAGTACATTTTGTTTTCCTTGAAAGGCACTAAACTCTCCTTGAGACTTCATTTAAAATAGAACTCGTTCCTGCTGGATTCTCCTTTGCATAAAAAATGTCATTGTACCTTTCTGTGACATTGGAAAATAATTGAGTTTAAACACTCAATAAAACATTAATTAGTTTAGCCGTCTAGTGCAGATAACATAGATAAAACCCTATGTAATTCATATTGATTAGAATATGCACATTGCATGTAACCTCTTAAGACAAGTTCCCTTTATTAAATAGACACAAAGCCCAGGTCATTATTTGTACAAAGGAAGATCACTTTAGATTTTATCTTTGACATAAAAAGATTTGATTGAGTTTTTTTCTTCTTTTTCAGAGGAAGCTTGGACAATCTATTTTATTCTAGTTTGATTGTATTACCGCTTAATTAGTTTGTATATTGAGTTGAACAGGCCCTATTGATTTTAGGTGCATTCATTTGCATTGCAAAACTCCCTCTTAATCCAATATAATCTCATCCTTAGCCAAACATGGCATAAAGGACATGCATTCTGCTAGTTTCAAATGGCCATTTGAAGGTGTGATGAATACAGTCAAAATACAAGTCAACCTATTTATCATATACAGTATGTTGTGTTTTGAAAATGTACAAGTGTAAATTCATGACATGGTGGTGTTTTGTCTTGTGGTGAGGTTGTCTGGTATAATATGGATTTGTAGAGGTGTCCATTTCTGTGTAATTGTGCTTGTGAGCAATCGTGGAGTCTGCACAGTTGTCACCCAGCACACAAATCAGGACTGGAGGCGTCAAACATATCTTCCTTCCCTTAGAACACACACACATAAACACACCCTCCCATCACAGAACTGCATAGCAGAAAGCTTAACAATTCTCCGTAATTAGCCTCACCTGAACTTTAATGGGCCACCTATGGGACCAGGGGCCTCAACTGGCTGTGTTACCGACTGCCACAGTGAAGACAGTGGGCCACAGGCCAGTGAAAGAGCAGGGCCTGTGGGTTGCACTCAAGTAGAGGCATTCGCTTAAAAAGGGCCCACCATTACTTCACAACATCGGACACAGAATGGCCAAATGTCAAACAGGAGAAGGGTAGAGATCAGAGAGCAAACACTGGTTGTGCCTCCTGGAGGCACAACCTGTTGTTTCCATTGTTTGGCTTCTTCTCGGGAAGGGAGCTGTACTATGCAGAGAGAGCAGTCCTTGAGAGCAGCTGTGAGCAAGCAACCAGTGAAATGTTCAAGCATGTCAACATGTGCAGTGCGTGCTGAAGTATCCATTGTGTGCCAGTGGTTTGATCCCAGGGCGTTTGGTGTAGAGTGAGTGGAGGGGGCTAGATGTCTGTCTGAGACGGATACAGTGGGTCTATGAAGTCATCAGATTGCCAGTCTGACATTAAAACCAGGTTTCCTGTATTGTAAAGTTCTCACAGAGTGTGTGCCCGCCAGTGACTTTCTCCGACACATACACACACACACACACACACAAGCGGGCACATATTCGTATGCAGACACGCTAGTGACTACACGTACACACTATCACAGTGTGTGTGACCAGTGGCTCAAACCCGCGCAGGGCAAGGGGTGAGTCACCGTCACTAACCCACGATCAAAGGGCTGTAGTGGGGGCCTGAAATGAACCATGAGGCAGGCTTCCACTGTCTTTATCAGGTTTGGTGTGGTCCTCTGCCCTGCCATATCTACAGAGGATGCTATCCATTTACTTTGAATGAAGAGGCCCTGAAACCCTAAAATAAATCTTTGTTCATTGATGTCCCAAAGAGTGTAAAGAATATATTTTCTTATCCCACGTATGTTTTTGTTGTTGCATGAATGTGTAATTATCTAAGAAGGGCATTCTTATAATTTACAAGAATGTATAATTATCTAAGAAGGGCATTCTTATAATTTGCCAAAAAGCACCTAGTAATCAGCTTATTTAACGTTATATGAACAGGGATGGATTTATTTAGGGCCTACCAAAGCTATAAATCATTTCAAAAAGATACTTCATCAAAGAACTTCATCTGGCCTATCCACTGGCTGCTTCACTATGGGTATTGGTTGAAAGTATGTCACATACACACACAGTAGTTAGGAACTAACCAATGTGTGTTGAGTCCGAGACAGAGCGTACTACAGCTAGGCTCTGTCATGCACAGCACTGAATGCCAAGTGAAAGATTTATAGATTTACCTCAGCCCGCCTGGCTCAGTGACTGTTATTCTCCTCAGTCATATCCCCTGACAGAGCTCCTATCTGTCTGCCAATATTATGAAGGATAAAGAGACAGGATGTGGGTGGCAGCGGTGGGGATATGACTGAATAGTGCCCTCAATGGCTTATTTTCATTACAGAGAGACAAATGTGTCAGTCAAATAATCACTGAGCTGATTATAGCCCTCTGTTACTTTCGTGCCAAAGCATTTCCTATTGTGAGTGTTCATCAGTGATAATCCTACAGTGACAAAGGGTTTATGTGATGCCTGGAACAGAGGCCCATGACCAAAGACGTAATAGCAAACTAAAAGACTGCATGCTTATTTTTTTGGTGTAACACTACTGTTCAAAAGTTTGGGGTCACTTAGAAATGTCCTTGTTTGCCATGATAACAAATGAAATGAGTTTGAATAGGAAGTATAGCAAAATGAATAGGAAATATGCACATTGACAAGGTTAGAAATAATGAATTTTCATTGAAATAAAATAAAAAATGTAATTGTGTCCTTCAAACTTTCTTTCGTCCGTCAAAGAATCCTCCATTTGCAGCAGTTACAGCGTTGTAGATCTTTGAATTCTAGTTGTCAATTTCTTTTAGGTAATCTGAAGAGAATTCATGCCATGCTTCTTGAAACACCTCCCACAAGTTGAATTGGCTTGGTGGGACCTTCTTACATACCATACGGTCAAGTTCAATAGGGTTGAGATCCGATGACGATGCTGGCTACTCCATTATACCAGCTGACTGCTTCTTCCCTAAATAGTTCTTGCATAGTTTTTTTTACTCTGTACAAATCTCCCACTTTACTACAACCAAAGCACCCCCAGACCATCTCAATGCCTCCACCATGCTTGACAGATGCATGTCAAACAGTCAAACACTCCAGCATCTTTTCATTTGGTCTTTGTGATTCGTACACCTCAAGCTCAGATTTGACTGTCCATAAGACGTTTTTCAAATCTTCCTCTGTCCAGTGTCTTTTGTTCATTTTATCTTTTCTTTTTATTAGCCTGTCTGAGATATGGCTTTTTCTTTGCAGTTGCCTCTTCACTGTTGACATTGAAACTGGTGTTTTGCTGGTGCTATTTATCGAAACTGCCAGATGAGGACATGTGAGGCATCTGTTTCTCTAGGCAACTTACTAGACACCCTAATGTATTTGTCCTCTTGCTCAGTTGTGCGCCGAGGCCTTACACTCCTCTTTCTATTCCAATTAGAGTCAGTTTGCACTGTTCTGTGAAGGGAGTAGTACACAGCGTTGTACAAGATCTTCAGTTTCTTGGCAATTTCTCGCATGGAATCGCCTTAATTCCACAGAATTAGTTCCTTGATGAGTTTCAAAAGAATGTTCTATGTTTCTGGCCACTTTGAGTCGGTAATCGAACCCACAATTGTCGATGATCCAGATACTCAACTACTCTAATGAAGTTTTATGGCTTCTTTAATGAGCACAACAGTTTTCAGCTGTGCCAACAATTGCAAACTGGTTTCTACTGATCAATTAGCCTTTTAAAATGTTTGCTAACTTGGATTACCAAACATAATATGCCACTGGAACACAGGAGCGATGATTGCTGATAATGGGCCTCTATATGCCTATGTTGATATTCCATTACAAATATGCCATTTCCAGCCACAAATGTCATTTACAGCATTAAACATGTCTACACTGTATTGCTGGCAATGTGATGTTATTTTAATGGCCAAAAAATTACTTTTCTTTCAAAAACAAGGAAATGTAAGTGGCCCCAAACTTTTGAATGGTAGTGTAAATATTTTCAGATTTTTTTTATTGGGAATTTTTTTTATTTTATTACCATAATGAATCCAAATACTTACGTCAGCACTAAACATTTTTAAATGTCTTACAGTATTATTTTTATTTAAAAAGCCTAATTGCCCAGTTAGAAACACACATTTAAAAGTTCATATTATTTTAACTCAAATAATGTTTTTGACATACATTTGCAAATCACCTTAACTTTCTATCTCACATAGACAATTTGAAAACCTTCCAAGGAGTTTGAGCCGGCAAATCAGCAGTCTAAATAATTATGAGCTGGGTTTACTCCCATTCTACTCACATTCATATTTTTTATGCCCTCACCATTCTGTTGTGGTGGAATGCCTGAAACATTCCTACAAAGATAATAAAAATGTTAACGTTGAAAAAATATTTAAATGTCATAATTTAAAGACATCTGGAAACTGGACAGTTACATTAAAGCCAGGATACATTCACATACATTAATTAAATCTTCAATACTTTGAAGAATGTATAAATTACCTTAATTCTGTATATAGAATATGCTTCCAAACAACGTATGAAACAATGTATCATAGATGGTCACGTCTTCCTTTCACTGATGATATGAATTTGAGAGTTGTTACATTTTTAAAAAAAAGAAGCTTTTCCCCAAATCCAGCCAGTTGGGATAGCCTCCTTTTGAAATGAAAGAACTGAGTTTAAAATAATAACATGTTTTAATTTGATTAGGTTTTAACTTAATCAAGCTCCAGCTCTCAAGGCCTACCGTGAGAATGTGATGGTTTGTGGAACACATGAAAGGACGAAGTTTCATGGCGGATGAAAAAGTCTTCAGCTGTGCTGTTATCACGATGCTTGGAGATTGTCTGAGCACACTGTTAAATTTGTAATACCACAGTTCCCCGTTACACACAGAGACACACCTCTTCCTTAACCTGAAAATTATTTTATTCCACATGAACTCAAGCTTTACTGGACTTGCCTGTCGTGATAAAGGTGAGAATATCATTTTACTCAGACATAGCCTTGGGGCTGCCAGGCTGAACGTTCCTTGAAAGGGTGACCTTACCAGGTGAAAACACTGTTAATAACGTGTGAACCCATGTAAAATGCTTGAGGCCTGACTGTGCATTAGCCACAGTCTGAACAGCTGTTCCCACCATGTTCCCCGAGCACTTGTCTGTTCCTAAATAAAAGTCATTGCATTCATACTGTACACTTGACTGAGTGTGTGAAGGATTGGGTCAAGCCCCATCGATCTGGAGGTGTCAGAGAAGGTGGTAGTGGAAAGCCTTGGAGAAACAAATTGACCTCCGTACCCCGGGAGCTTAGACAGACAGAGTCTTGACC
>JACXGI010014912.1:0-18181 GCA_016801175.1 Esox masquinongy | reverse complement strand
TTAGTTGCATCTCAGAGCAAAAGCCATGGTCCGCAGAGAGCTTCCAAAGCATCAGAGGGATCTCATTGTTGAAAGATATCAGTCAGGAGAAGGGTACAAAAGAATTTCCAAAGCAATAGATATACCATGGAACACAGTGAAGACAGTCATCATCAAGTGGAGAAAATATGGCACAACAGAGACATTACCAAGAACTGGATGTCCCTCCAAAACTGATGAAAAGACGAGAAGAAAACTGGTCAGGGAGGCTTCCAAGAGGCCTACAGCAACATTAAAGGAACTGCAGGAATTTCTGGCAAGTACTGGCTGTGTGCTACATGTGACAACAATCTCCCGTATTCTTCATATGAATAGGCTATGGGGTAGGGTGGCAAGATGGAAACCTTTTCTTACAAAGAAAAACATCCAAGCCCGGCTGAAGTTTGCAAAAACAAACATCAAGTTCCCCAAAAGCACGTGGGAAAATGTGTCATGGTCTGATGAAACCAAGGTTGAACTTTTTGGTCATAATTCCAAAAGGTATGTTTGGCGCAAAAACAACACTGCACATCACCCAAAGAACACCATACCCACAGTGAAGCATGGTGGTGGCAGCATCATGCTTTGGGGCTGTTTTTCTTCAGCTGAAACCGGGGCCTTAGTCGGGGTGGAGGGAATTATGAACAGTTCCACATACCAGGCAGTTTTGGCACAAAACCTTCAGGCGTCCATTAGAAAGCTGAAGATGAAGAGGAAGTTCACCTTTCAGCACGACAACGACCCAAAGCACACATCCAAATCCACAAAAGCATGGCTTCACCAGAAGAAGATTAACATTTTGGAATGGCCCAGCCAGAGCCCTGATCAAAAGTTTACCTACCCTTGAATGTTTTGCCTTATTACAGACACACAAGGTGACACACAGGTTAAAATGGCAATTAAAGGTGAATTTCCCACACCTGTGGCTTTTTAAATTGCAATTAGTGTCTGTGTATAAATAATGAGTGAGTTTGTTAGCTCTCACGTGGATGCACAGAGCAGGCTAGATACTGAGCCATGGGAGGCAGAAAAGAACTGTCAAAAGACCTGCATAACAAGGTAATGGAACTTAATAAAGATGGAAAAGGATATAAGAAGATATCCAAAGCCTTGCAAATGCCAATCAGTACTGTTCAATCACTTATTTAGAAGTGGAAAATTCAGGGATCCCTTGATACCAAGCCAAGGTAAGATAGACCAAAGAAGATTTCAGCCAAAACTGCCAGAAGATTTCAGCCAAAACTGCCAGAAGAAAAACCACAGGTAACCTCAGGAGAAATACAGGCTGCTCTGGAAAAAGACTGTGTGGTTATTTCAAGGAGCACATTACGACGATACTTGACCATAAATGAGCTGCATGGTGGAGCTGTCAGAAAAGAAGCCTTAACTGCGCCAGTGCCACAAAAAAGCCCGGTTAGAATATACACGACAACACCTTGACACGCCTCACAGCCTCTGGCACACTGTAATTTGGTGTGACGAGACCAAAATAGAGCTTTATGGTCACAACCATAAGCTCTATGTGTGGAGAGGGGTCAATAAGGCCTTTAGTGAAAAGAATGCCATCCCCACTGTGAAGCATGGTGGTGGCTCACAGATGTTTTGGGGGGGTGTGAGCTCTAAAGGCACGGGGATTCTTGTGAAAAGTGATGGCAAGATGAATGCACCATTTTATCAGAAAATACTGACTGACTACTTGCATTCTTCTGCACGAAAGCTGCGCATGGGACGCTCATGGACTTTCCCGCCCGACAATGACCTTAAGCACAAGGCCAAGTTGACCCTCCAGTGGTTACAACAGAAAAAGGTGAAGGTTCTGGAGTGGCCATCACAGTCTCCTTACCTTAATATCATCGAGCCACTCTGGGGAGATCTCAAACGTGCGGTTAATGCAAGACAACCAAAGACTTTGCATGACATGGAGGCATTTTGCCAAGACGAATGGGCAGCTTTACCACCTGCAAGAATTTGGGGCCTCATAGACAACTATTACAAAAGACTGCACGCTGTCACTGACTATTTATACATGATGCTAAAGGGGGCAATACACAGTATTAAGAACTAAGGGTTCTTAATACCAGAATATTTTTTCGGGGATAGAGCCTTACTTGTTCTTACTTGTTCTACCCATAATACACAGATGATGAATTGACCAAACAGAAGATTGCCAGCAGCTAAAGGGGGCGATGGTGAACCCGTTAATCCCCAACCCTTGCCCAGAATATTAGGAGGCAATGTGTACTTTGTGTATTATAACATAGCAATCAGAAGTATTACTTACAATCTGTCTTGTCTCCACGGGTTGAACTGGTTAACTTGATGGAATTGCATTCACCTTTAGTCCTCTTCTAAGTGAATCTGGGTCACGATGCTTTATAAAATGTTTCTTGCAAACTTGGTATGTCTCGTTGGCGAATTTGCTCCATTGGTTGCCACAATACAACTCGGGAGAGGCAGAGGTATTGTCCCAATTGCAGAGCGGGTAGAATTCAATTTCAAACCAAAAATCCTAGGAGCAGGCAAACGGCATGGTCAAGATGTGATCAGGCAGGATTCAATGCAAAGGAAATACAGAAGTTTCAGAGTTTATTTATCAAATGCACCGAATAACACAGCGTCATCAAAGAACGTTAGAAAGCTCTAACCAGCTCTTGAACGGGCTTAGTATTTCAGTGATTGGGAGCTGGGAGGAGTGCAGCGTTCGTTGTGATTGGGATCTTGGGATTTGGAGGCTATATGTCATCCTGGAGATGGGGTTGAGAGATGGAATTGTGAACAGACCTTACAGATATGGCAACAAGTGGAACCTCAAGTGTCCTCTCCCACATCCCTTGTACATTTCTTATGACCATTTCTTATTTTCTACAATAACAAACATTATTCTGATGTCCACTGACGAAAATGGGACAGCTAGGCGAAGCAACCTAACTTCACATAGCTTGTTGAGATTAAAGTTCACACTCACCTCGATGACAACACTACCAAAGAACAGAAGCTCTGTATGGTGGCTTATAGGAAATAGTTCACTAGTGCCAGTTTGAATTCAACCAATTCTGCTGGCTGTTTCGTCAGTGTACAGTTTAAAAAGTCGATGCTACTGTGACAGATTACTGAATGTGGTTTGAAGTGTTTTGGAATAGTTTTCCGCATGCAATGAAGCTTTGCGATAGTGGGACGAACCGTTTCCATTCATGAATTTGGATGATGCTAATAATGCTTATTATAGACTAGGACAGAGCTGAATAATGGATTGTTTGAAAAAATTACTCAACGTGTCTTCAGGATTCTCTTTTTTTGGGTGGACTTTGAAAAAAATATGATTTTTAGACGAACTATCCCTTTAAGTTATGGCACCAGGATGCAGTGTAGGAAGACAAGAAGCCGATGGAGGGAGTGTGATGCTCTGGGCAATGTTCTGATGGGAAACCCTGGGTCCGGGCATTCATGTGGATGTCAATTTGACACGTGCCACCTACCTAAACATTGTTGCAGACCAGGTACACCCCTTCATGGCATTGGTATTCCCTGATGGCAGTGATCTCTTTCAGCAGGATAATGTGCCCTGCCACATTGCATACATTGTTCAGAAGTGATTTGAGGAACATGATGAAGAGTTCAAGGTGTTGCCCTGGCCTCCAAATTCCCCAGATCTCATCTGTGGGATGTGCTGATCCACGATGGCTCCACTTCGTAACTTACAGGATCTGCTACTAACATACAGTAAGACTTTCATGAAATACATATTTCAATAGTTGCCCATCCCTTATACTAATAGCTGGCATCAGTATACATTTCAGCAAATAAATGCCTTAAAATGTTTCTACTGAGGACTGTGTCTGAATTAATTGTTTATGAGTGAGTTTCAGTGAATACTGTCAAGACAGCACAAAAGAACAACAGTGACATTCATGCCATGGATAAACTGTCGCATATGCCTTCAGCCAGCACAAAGAAAATGGTTTCTGATGGAAGCAAGAGCTGACTTCAGTACATTTTGATGTTCTGGAATGTTTAGATTAAATGGATTGAAGTAGAATATGTAGAATTTTTAATTAATTCTGCTCTACTCGTGGCATCAGTTTGAGAATGTTTTGCAACTGAACCTACTTGAGTGGGCCTTCTCCTTTTACAGCTCAATGTTTTCAGGAAGAAACAAGTGAGTGGGAAGTGCATTCTCCATTCAAAATGGCACCATATTACCTGTTGCAGTACTTTTAACCAAGGCTCTGGTGAAAAGTGAAAAGAAGTGCATGTAAGGGAATGCGATTTGGGAAGCAGCTCATGTGTCTTAGTGTATCTGCATCCAGGGAGTGACTGGAACTAACATGTTCCCAGTTCAACCAGAGGGTATGCTGTTCAGAGTTATCAGTGACCAATACTGTTCCTCTGCCTGTCTCTTCACTAGTCTATATTTCACATGGCAGGTATTGGGTTTAGACAAGTAATGAAAGATGTCTGAAATGTTTTATGCATTAAATACAAGTGGTTCTGTGCTTTATCAATCCACACACACTAACAAGTAGTATTAACACAAGAACTGCACAACACAGCACTCTGGGACACCACATCCCCTCAGTTAATTCAGTGAGGATCTGATCTTACAATCGAGAATGATATTTTGCATGCACTGTTACACATAAATATAAAGTCTGTCAATATAAAGTAGTGGATACCTGATTTATCCCAGTGCAACAATACAGCAGTGTGTTGGGAAACCTGAGTCTAATAAACAATGTGGGTATCCTCAGAAAATTTTACATGTTGGTCTTTATGCGGAAGCTCTTATGCAGTGCGACATCCAGTTGCTGCATTCATAAATGGGAAAGGGGGCAATGGTGGATCTATTTTGTTGTTTTCTTTTGTTGATCTTTTTTTTAAACTATATTTAATTGCTAATACAGACACAATACACACCCACACACACAGTACACACACACATACACACTGTATGCCTAAATGTATGTGGATACTCAGCCATCACATCCATATGAGCTTGTTGGACGTCCCATTCCAAAACCATGGGCAGGAATATAGAGTTGGCCCCCCTTTGCACATATAACAGCCGCCACTATTCTGGGAAGGCTTTCCACAAGATGTTGGAGTCTCTCTCAGGGAATTTATGCCCATTCAACCAAAACAGCATTTTGCGAGAAGGCCTGGCTCACAATCGCCGTTACAATTCATCCCGAAGGTGTTCATTGGAGTTGAGGTCTGAGCTCTGTGCAGGCCACTCGAGTTCTTCCACATCAACCTCATCGAACCATGTCTTTATGGACCCCGCTTTGTGCACAGGGGCACAGTCATGCTGGAATAGGAAAGGGCCTTCCCCAAACCATTGTAACAAAGTTGGAAGCACCCAATTGTCTAAAATGTCTTTGTGTCCTGAAGCAATAAGATGACCCTTCAATGGAACTAAGAGGCCTAGCCCAAACCTTGAAACACAGCCCCAGACCATTATCCCTCCTCCACCAAACTTTACAGAAGAGACTATGCATTACAGTAGGTAGCATTCCCCTGGCATCTGCCACACCCAGATTTGTCCATTAGACTACAGACTATAGTACCAGATAGTAAAGCACAATTCATCACTCCAGAGAACACGTTTCCACTGCTCAAGAGTCCAGTGGCTGCGTGCTTTACACCACTCCAGTCAACGCTTGGCATTGCACATGTTTGCATTGGCAATGGTTTGCGTACAGCTGCTCGGCCTTGGAAACGCATTTCTTGCTCTCGACACACAGTGGTGAGTGATGCAAATCTGCGGTGAGTGATGCAACGGATGATAGGCGACTTTTACGTGTTACGCGCTTCAACGTTCGGTGGCCCCGCTCTGTGAGTTTGTGTGGTCTACCACTTCGTGGCTGGGCTGCTGTTGCTCCACATAACAATATTCACACTAACTGTTGACTGGGGCAGATCTAGTAGGGCAGATATTTCACAAACTGACTTGTGGCAAAGGTGGCATCCTATGACAGTGCTACATTTAAAGCCACTGAGACCTTCAGTATGACCCATACATTGGTTTATGGAGATTTCATGGCAATGTGTTGGATTTTATGCACCTGTGAGCAATGGGTGTGGCTGAAACACCTGAACTCAATAATTGGTAGGAGTGTCCACATAATTTTGGCTATATAGTGTTGAAGTGTATGTTTAGTTGACAAGAGAACATCTGTTTATCTGTACACAGGAAGTCACGTTCATTCAAAGCGCGACAGTAATTAGCCAATAGGCTTACAGTACTGTGATGTGTATTCCAGTTTGCAATGTTTATAAAGTAGAGGTACGACCGGAAGTTTCTTTGAGATCGAGTCTGTAAGTATGAGTAACGAGTCTGTAACCTCATGAACAATAGACTATCAAATGCTGCAATAAATAATTGAATTACTCTCTCCCTTGACGACAGGGTACGTGATCATTATTTCAACCACTGTACAAAACAGCTGATTTCTAATAGTGTATGTATACATGCTATGAATCCCTTGGCTTTAAAGTCTAGGATGGTTGGTAGGGAGACCCGCAACATAAATTATTCAAATTATTACAGTGGAAAAAAACAGTGAGAACAAAATTCACAGACAACCAAATCTACCATCAAACACAAAATGTTTATTATAAACACACGAGGAAAATGGGTTGATCTGGACCCAAAGAAATAAATAATATATCTCCAAAAACCCCTAAACTGATCTTGCCTGCCTCAAGAACAGCTAAGCTTTCTACTTAAAAAATACAGTGGGTGATCCACCTAGTTCTAACTAGTGTATTTAGACAAAGTTTTCCTATGGGTAATGTATGCCCAAGGGCGACTTGTCAAAGAATCCCCTTTCCCCAGGAACAAACAAACAGCATAGGTTAGAGGACTACACAGTGACTAGACACCAGCAAACAAGACACCACCGCAATACAAACTCAGATGAAACAGGACAAGGTAAGATGTAATAGCAAAACTATGTGGTTTGTGAATGAATGAGGTGTGTAAAAAGGTCTGCCGTATCGAAGTGTGTGCGTACCCAATTGTCTGAGAATGTAATAAGATTCTGGGGTGAAACGCAACCAACCGGGTTTTTAAACCAAGGTAAGTGTGATGTGATTAGGCATTGGAAACATGAGCAGGTGGTGACATCAGGAGGAGTGTCCACTGATTAATCCACCTCAGCAGAACAAATGAACTGATGATGGACAGGAGACACACCAATGAGCAACAATCAGGAACATAAGGGACACCTGTGATTAGTTCAGGAGAGGGAAATCACAAATATACACACAGGATACCTGTATCCTTAACATTATGTATACATACAGATTTTCACCCTATATGTGTGTATACATAATCTACATGTAAGATGTAAAATTTCCTCTACTCTGAATGCTTAATACTGTAAATAAATATTAAAATATAAATGTTGAGCAGTGGCAGTGCAGATATAAGTGTTGCAGTAATGTTGTGTAGTGTTTTGCGACTAAGAAAACAATCACAAACCAAGGCTCATAGGTCTTCCAGCTCTCTGTGGGAAAAGCAGTGAAAAGATGATAGCTGCCACAGAAAGAGAACGAGAGGCAGCATGTTTCAAAACACAAGGTTAATGCACAGTGTTTCAGGGGAAAGAGACAATGAATTAAACATTGCTGGAAAAAAATCCCATTTCATTTCTGTCATCTGCCCTGAATTTATTTCACATGAATCAGATAAAACATGATGGGAAGTTGAAAATTCATTTTTAAATGTCTACTCATCTCATCATGAAATATGAAGATGTAGGCTGGAGATACACTGAGGAGTCAAGCGTTTGCCATTGCGTTGGCGCTGCAGGGGTGGGACTGTTGGTCTTGTTATAATCAATGAAAGCAAATAAAACCGAATGTTATTTGTCAAATACCTTAGGTGGTGTACAGGGCCTAAATTTTACTTTTGGTCCACCAGCCACTGTGGCAGGTAGATTCAAAGATCTACCAGCCACTCAGATTTTCTACCAGACAAAATATTTTACCCCATTAGAATGGTTATGGTATGTGATTAATTATATTTTTCACACGCATACACACCACTTAAGGAGGTCACACAGGTAAGACCTAAGAAATACCAAATAAGGATTTTAGATATCAGTAGGTTTAGGTAACAACTTCAACACTTAAAAAAACAGATCAGTGAAATTACTGTGTGTTTATTTCACAATAAAGTGATAACAAGATAAACAAATTAACACCAGAAATTGCTTTCCCAACATTAGTAAATACATAAAATAAATGGCAATTACTACTTACAAGACATAAACAAAGACATAGTAGGCAAATTCTGCTGAGATGACATTAATTCAAATGTTTTCCTGCTCCTCTTCAGACACAATGATGCAATCTTCCTTTCTGGTAGTCTTCTTCCTCCTCATGATGTCTGGTCTACTGAACCTTATGCTGCCGAGATGCCAAAGTTGAATGGCTCTCCTGGGGTCAAATTCACGGATGGTGGGGGATAACAGTTGCACTGTTAGGAGGTCTGACAGTGTCTCAAACTTCAGGCTTGATCTTCAATCTGTCTTAACCTGCTTCATTACGTTGAAGCCCCGCTCAAATTCAGATGTGGAAGCAGGCATGGACATGACATCTATCAAGTGGAGGAGGTTGGGGCACTGGTGTCCCAGGAGGATTTTATGGACCTCAGGCCAGGAGATGCTGTCAAGTTTCTTCGTCTGGCTCTGGTAAAACCCAGACTTCATGATGGTTCACTTGTCCAGGATCTGTTCCACATTACCTCTGAGGCAGTCAATATGGGCTTGAAGTGTTATGCCAGCTCCTCCACTTCTGAGTCCCCAAAATCTGAAAACATGTCAGAGTATATTGTAGCCAAGCTTGAGAAATAAATGCATTTTTTAATACTGGCCAGCAGTGTATGTTATTCAAATGCTTACTTTCACTGTTGTCTGGGTCAGCTTCTGAAGTTCACTATGTTTGTGGCAAGCAGGAGCCCAGCACCCACATCTTCAAACCGGTTGTCCATGCTGTGGACAAGCTGGTCAATTAGCTTTTCTTTGATGACAAAACGTCTTCAGTTCTGCTGCCACCTGTGTGGGTCAACTTCACCCACTCAAAGGTCTCTGCAGCCATAGCAGTTCTCAGGAATTTTCAGTGGAAACAGTAATTTCTAGTGGTAAATATGTGTTATTAATGTTGTGGTTTGTTGGTATGTTTTCTAAGCGAGGTAAACGCAAATGTGGTGTTTACCAGTGAGATATGTTGTAGATACTTATGGGTATATTACTGGCAGTGGCAACAAGCAAACAAACGCTAACGAGCATTTTTCTGCGTTGGCTTGTCATAACTACAGACAGACACAGAACAGCATATGGGCATGATTAGCATTGCTGTATGAAATGTTTCTATTTTTTAAAGGTGTATTTGTCTTTCAAAATCTATGTCTGCTCCAAATTCTGGAACTTGTGGCATTTTATGGACAGACAAATACAGAGGAAGTAGACTCCACCGCCAAATTCATATTTGCTAGATCGTGTTGTTATGCCACATCTATCATCGCTAACATTAGTACATTAAGAAGTTGTGCTATGGTGATCCTTTTCCAGATAGAAATAAAGAGCAAGAGCAATCGAGTATAGTATGTATAGATTGATGAGACTGCACACATGGGCTAATTGAGTAAATGTCAGTGACTGATATATTTTACATTTTCATACTTCTATGGAATGTTTAGGAATTACGTAGATTACATACATGAACTGTAATCAACCATTTTAAGAAACGATCACATAAAACAACACTATCTGAAATCTGTCTGTATACTAAGTGTAAATAAATAGTCTATAACCAGAATTAAGACGTATAGCACATATAGCAGTAAATATTAGATTTAGATGAGAAATAATAACAATTTTCTATGAGAATAAAGTTTATACTGTGGGTCTCACTCTACAGTGCCCTCCACTAATATTGGCACCCTTGGTAAATATGAGCAAAACGGGCTGTGAAAAGTCATTATTGTTTATCCTCCTGATCTTTCATTGAAAATATAAACAATAATTTAACATTTTATTAAAGAAATACAACTGAAAGAAAAAACAAATTAATATCATAACACAAATATTTTTTCTCCAATATATGTGTGCCACAGTTATTGGCACCCCTTCTTTTAGTACTTTGTGTAACCTCCTTTGGACAAGATGACAGCTTTGAGTCTCCTATAATGCATAAAGAAGTTGAAGGAGAGATCTGAGACCATTCTTCTATACAGAATCTCTCCAGATCCTTCAGATTCCAAGGACCACGCTTGTGGACTGTCCTGTTTAGTTCATCCCACAGGATTTCTATTGGGTACAGGTGAGGGGACTAGGATGGCCATGGCAAAACATTGAGACTGTGGTTAGTCAACCATTTTTGTGTAGATTTTCAGGTGTGCTTTAGATCATTGTCCTGCCGGAAGATGCAACCACGGCCCAGTTTAAGCATCCTGACAGAGGAAGTCAGGTTTTGATTTAATATTGGCTGGTACTCGTTGGAGTCCATGATACCATGTATCCTAAGAACATCAAAGATCCGCCACCATATTTCCGTCGGGATGAGGTACTTTTATGCATGGCTATCTTTCTGTCCATGCAAAACCCACCACTGGTATTTATTTCCAAAAATATCTATTTTGGTACCATTGAAATTTCCAGTAAAGACTGACAAACTTTAGGCACTTGAATTTGTTGTTTGATGACAGCAATGGCTTTTTTATGGCAACCCTCCCAAAGAATGTGTGGTCATGTTGGTGGCGTCTCATCGTAGTTTTGGAGACTTTCTTTCCCCAAGATCCAACTAACGTCTGCAAGTCTCCAGCTGTGATCCTTGGAGATTCTTTGGCCCCTAAAGCCATCACCCTGACTGTAAGGGGGTCAATATAGACATGCCCTCTTCCAGGCCAGTTGTATCATCTCCAGTTGCTTTAAGCTTCTCAATTATTGTTCTGATAGTGGAAATGGGCATTTTCAATCGTTTGGGAAGTTTGGGAATTTGGGAACCGTTTGGGAATTTGGGAAGCAGAGGAATCACTCTTAGCAGCACATCACTCGGAACATGATCCTACCTATCCAGGGCATCAATCTGACATGATGCTTGACGAAAGCCTAAATTGTTCAGAAGGGACTGCATAAAGCATAGGGTCTTATACTAAGCATGGCGACAGTTTCTATAGTCAAGCCTTCAGACTACTGAATATTTCACCTGTCTGATCATCTTCATTGCTCAACTCAGCACAAATAAAGTACACTCACCCCCACATTTGTTTTTTTCCCCTCTAGCATTGTTGAGCAGAACCCTGATAGTAAGAATTTAGTTGTGCAGTTTGCCTTGTGTATCCTATGCATATGACCATTTAAAGCTTGAACTTGAACTAATTTGGTACCTGCTGAGTTGACACATCTTTGCGTATTCTGTAAGAGAATGGGGGAGAGGAAGCGGGAAAGAGGGAGGAAGGGGGGCAGGTTCCATGCTGTGACAGATAGGGCTGTAAAAGAGAAATAATAGCAGAATGGAAAGACCCAGCACATCTGATACTCAGGGCTATATGGGGAGGAGATGAGAGACAGGGAGCATGGTTGCATGCATTTTTAAGTCACCCAAAACATTTGAAACATAAAATGCATTGGCACACACTCACAAGCACCCAGCAGATACTACATACATCCCAATAATAATACATTTTAGCTCTATGCATTGGCACTGTAAATAGAACCTCATTGTTTAGGATTTTACCATCAATAAGTCTCAGGTGATTTCCCCACAATGCCTTTAGTCTCAAAATGCTTTCATCCCATCTGTTGGCTATTGTTTGAAAGGGAGAGAAAAAAACATCAATGCATGCTTTATTTCCCTGTGATGATATAAGGTTGTAGATTATTCAAAGGCCAGCCGCTCTGTTTCAACATGGGAATTAGGCTACCTGCTAATGGTTCAGCTAAAAAAAATTCAAAGCAAACACTAGAGTTTTGCATGCTCAAAGTAGGAATTAATTAAGAATTAATTGGAAAGGTCATTTTCATGCAAATGCCTGTTAGTATTGTTAGTAAAAAGGCCATAGATGGAACGTACTGTAAGACTGGCTACACCAAAGGGAATCAGGCCAGGAGCCCATATAATACAAAATGGTAATATATGGTCAGGCACCATTTATAACCCTGTACAACTACTCTGTGTGTATGTTATCATGGGATCTCTTGTTAGAGAAGAAAGACCAAATAAGCACTTTGGTTCAAGCATTCATAATTCAGTTGGTGTTAGTTAAATCATTGGTGTTAATAATAACAAGTAGAAATGCTTAGGAATTAGGGACAGGAATAAGAATTCTATTTTCACAGAAGAATTCATACCTTAAAGTATCACACGAAACTAAAACCATATTGTGTTATCTTGAGACCCATCCTCTGACCATGCAACCAGACAGCGCTGAGCCGATTCGCACAACCCTCTGCACCACCCCAAACACTGTCGTTATGCTGCAACCACCCCAAACACTGTCGTTATGCTGCAACCACCCAAAAAACTGCCGGTATGCTCCAACCACCCCAAACACTGTCGGTATGCTGCAACCACCCCAAACACTGTCGGTATGCTGCAACCACCCCAAACACTGTCGGTATGCTGCAACCAGGTCTCTGCAATCAGGATTACAACAGTAGTGCAATCCAGTGACTTAGACCACTGCACCACAGGTGACTTTGAATGAATTGTGATTTGTCACCAAATAGGTAAGAACATTCTTGAAAGGAAGTCACTTAAAATAATTATTTTAATTGTTATTTAACTGAGGTATAATATACTTGTATTGCTTGAGTTGTTTTGCATGCTTCGCCACTACCTGTGTTTGAAAGTATCAACTCTAAATAAATAATTATTGCAGATACTGTACTGTACAGATGTGCAACATGAAATGTATTTACCCCATCAGTTACTATTCACTTCTCTAGAAGGTTAAGATGGAAGAATAAAATGCCCTTAGGAGAGTGGGAAATAGATTGAGTTAAGATTTGCGTGTGTCTCGACAGACCCTGGAGGAGACTAGCTCTGTCAGAGTGCAGAATGGGGAGACCACATTCACCACTCAGACTCTCTAATTATCAGTTGAACCAGGAACAGCCAGATGTTCAGCATTTAGTCCACATCATTAACCTAATATCAAGCATTAGCATGAATAATTTGAATACATTACATACAGGACCAGGGCCAATCAGTCAGGAAATATTTTCCAATGGTTTTATTGCGAACAAAATCACTTTCTTTTGTTTTGTTCCTACAAACAAAATAAAGTCTGAATTGGTTCAAACCCCAAAAAGGGACTGGTTCATATTTTTCCTTAAATTAACACTTAATACAGCTGCTACAATCATGACTAGACTCAAATATTTGATCACATTACTCCAGCTAAAGCCTCACTTCAATGGCTGCCTATTAAATCTAGGAAAGATTTCAAGGTTTTACTGCACTATATTAACACTACGTTTACAACACGCAGTCCTTACAGAAGAGCTTTCTCCCAAGTAGTTCATTTTTTTGGGAAATATCTGCCGATTCATGTGAAAGATGCAATCTTAACCTTTAATATTTTACTGAAGACTGATGTCTTCCGTATGGTCCATGACTGAGTGTGGTCTGGCCCAGGGGCTTGAAGGTGAATAGCAAGGCAGTGATTTGAAAAACCACCCTCTCTAATGCTCTTACGGGGGCTGAGTCACCAACTGTTGACCAATGCCATCCCTACGCAGTAAAAAATAATGTGCCAATTGTATTTGAAAAAATATTAAGGCAAATATTTGTATGAGCTTTCTGAGTATTTCCAACAAGAGGTATTTTTAAGTTAAATATTCTTGGCTTCCAGTATTTCACTAACACAAATGTAATAAGCATAGATGTAAAAGTACAAAGTAAAAGTATTTGGTTCTGTTCACCAGTTTTGGGAAGTTCCTAATAAAGACTTAAATTACTAATAAAAACATAAAAGTAGTTTGTAACTATCCAGCGACCTAATTTGATCATTTTTCACACTTTTTAATGTATTACCCACTGGTTAATTATGAACTCCCTTTACATGGTAATTTAGGTCTTAATTACAAACTTCCCTAATGTGGTGAACACAGCCGAACCCAGCCGAGTACTTTTACTTTGTACTTTTCACACCTCTGGTAATAAGTACAAACAAGAGTTGAGAAGGGTTGAGAAGTTTGCTCAACAATACCTTCCACAATGTACTTGAATATTTAAATGATGAAAAAAATCACAAGGAAACTGACATTGCATCCTGCAAGTTTGTTGTAGCTTTTTTTGAGAGGAGTACGGCTGGAATAGAAAGTCACCTACTGTACCCCTTTCAAAATGTTCACCTTTTGTTGCCTTACAGCTTGAAATAAAAACACATGAAATCAGACTTTTTCTGGCTCTTTACATTTTCTTCAAAAAAACTCAGAACATGTATTAGAATTAAAACAGTAACATACTTTGGATAAGTGAACAACACCCTGAGTAAATACTTGGTGGAACCACCTTTTGCTTGAATTGCAGGCAAGAGACTCTTTCAATACATCTTATTAACTAATGTTGGCTAATTCTTCCTTGGAGAATTGTTCAAGTTCATTCAAATTGCATGGAGACCGCTTATGGACTGCACTCTGCAAGTAATTCCACAGATTTTCGATGTGATTTAGTTTGGGGCTCTGACCAGGCCGCTCAAGGACATTCCCCTTCTTGTCCTTCAGCCACTGTGCAGTTGTGCTATGGGTCAGGAAGGAAAGGAAGGAAAACAATCAAATTAATCAAAATGTACAGTAAAACTGGATTGCGTAAAAATCAGAGATAAAAAGTGCTATAACCCTTTACTGAAAGCACTTTGGGCATAAAAAAGATGCAGCATCAAATATATCTTAAGCAGGGGTTAAGAGGTTTTAGCAGCTTATTTGAATATGTTAGTAGATGATGCTTCAATTTCCCACAATAACTGGCAGCGTCAATATGTAACCCATGTAAATCTAAATAAAAGTCAAGCACTAACTATGGATGACTCTGAGGCTCAAAAATGTAAAATGCATTAACGGTGACAAAAAAAAGTATTTTCAATTAATCGCACACATTTACATGTTAACTTTAACAGCCCTAATAAAAATTTAAATGAAAAATTACATTACAGTCGCGTCTCACTACACTGCCTTTCTTTTTTTTACCTTGTCTTTTCCGCTTCTCCTTTTCTCTTTTTATTCTCCATCTGTAAACATTTTATCAGTCACTTGTCAGTTTCTTCGATGTAAACATGCAATTACGTCAGGTCAGATGACTGACAGAGGGCTGCTGGTTTGGTGTGGGCCACTGGGGCGTCAGCCCAGTTAGGCGCGCTTGTGTGTGTAAGAGAGAGAGAGAGAGAGAATTCGAGGTATGAACGGCACTTGGAGAGTGGGCCGCACTACCGCAAATCGGCAGGCCGGTGACCAACTCCGTGATGAAGCAAACATACCAGTGAGAAACACCCCCACAACAGGATGCTGCCCCCGCAGTGCTTTACTGTAGGCATGGTGTTCTTTAGGTGGAAAGATGCATTGGGTTTTCACCAGACATATTGTCTTGCATTCAGGCCACAAAGTTCAATTTTGGTCTCATCTGATCGCAGGACCTTTTGCCACATGGTCTCGGAATCTACAATTTGCTTTCTGGCAAAGCTCAAACAATACTTAATGTTGCCTTTTTTGAGGAGTGTTTTTTTCTCTGCACCCTCTAATAGAGGCCATATTTTTGGAGCGCTTTTGATATTGTTGTCACATGTACACATTGACCAGTCTTTGCCATAAAGGCCTGAAGCTCCTTCTAAGTTGCCATTGGCTTCTTGGTAGCTTCTCTGATCTGTCTCCTGCTTGCCTAGTCATCCAGTTTAGAGGGATGGCCTGATCAATGCAAGGTCTGGCTGGTCCCATATGCCTTCCATTTCATAATAATGGTCTCAACTGTGCTCCAAGCGATAGAAAAAGTCTTTGAAATCTTTTCATATCCAACCCAACTTGTGTTTTTCAACAACTTTACCTCATAGATCTTTCGAAAGTACCTTTTCCCACCCATAGTGGATTCTATGCTTTGAATTGCAACACTAAGCAGTGGAGTCCTTACTGACCAACAGCTTTAATTGTAACTAATCAAAGTCACAACAATTTATCACAGAAGGAAGCCAATTAGCTTGATTTGTGATCTGGAAGACGGTTAGTAATACCTTAGCAAGATTACAATTGCAATTCTAAGGAGGGGTGTTCATTTATCGAAACAGGGAATAATACTGTTTTTTCAGAACTGTTTTTTCATTAGGATATTGTAGGTTACTGTGTGTAAATAAAGCTGGAAAGAGTCTGATTTTCTGTGTTGTCATTTCAGGCTGTAAGGCAACAAAAGGTGAACATTTTGAAAGCGGGTGGTGACTATACTATGGAAGCCCTGAAGCCCAAGCAGTAAAAAAGAAAATTGGGCCCAGAGACTAAGTTTATTTCGTTTGAACGACTTAGTGTCTCGTTTGAATGACTTTCCTATTTTATTCTTTAATGTTCTAAATGTTTTAAGCAATTGGCATATGATGTACATGAAAATGTTTCCTGTCATGTTAATTTATTTGCCACATAAGCAAAGATAAATTAACATGCTATTATATTCGCTCGAAATCAAATGTCCAGCAAGCTGTTGAACAAATAATAAGGTAAGCTATACCTTTGTGACTGTCACTGCTAGCCGTTTGCAGATTTTAAAAAATGGTCTCCAACCATTCCAACTGGCTATTTGATTAAAATAACCCTCCTATTTTATTGATGTTTTTTCTTCATAATGCTTGTACTTTAAAACATTAAATGTGACCGAGGAGGTGAATATAAACTTAAAATGTCCCTGAAATTGATTTAAATTCCCATTGCTCATACAACTGCAGGGCGGTTTGAAAAGTAATGGTCTAAGGATCACTGGAGAACAATGTAGCGACTCCCGACAATGTTCACAATCTTATGGATACTTGTGACGAGTGTGTTCATTTCAACACACATCCTACATCAACGAAAATGTTCACAATAAACAGAACAAATAAATTGAACACTTGAACCACCAAGACGGCCGTTTTAAGGATTATAAAATAAATATATTTATGTAAAGAGAAACCTAGAACCAGCCACGTGTCCTCACTAATATATATATATATATATATATATATATATATATATATATATATATACAGTGGGGCAAAAAAGTATTTAGTCAGCCACCAATTGTGCAAGTTCTCCCACTTAAAAAGATGAGAGAGGCCTGTAATTTTCATCATAGGCACACTTCAACTATGAGAGACAAAATGAGAAAAGAAAATCCAGAAAATCACAATGTAGGATTTTTAATGAATTTATTGGTTAATTATGGTGGAAAATAAGTATTTGGTCAATAACAAAAGTTCATCTCAATACTTTGTTATATACCCTTTGTTGACAATGACAGAGGTCAAACGTTTTCTGTAAGTCTTCAGAAGGTTTTCACACAATGTTGCTGGTATTGTGGCCCATTCCCACTTGCAGATCTCCTCTAGAGCAGTGATGTTTTGGGGCTGTCGCTGGGCAACACAGACTTTCAACTCCCTCCAAAGATTTTCTATGGGGTTGAGATGTGGTGACTGGCTAGGCCACTCCAGGACCTTGAAATGCTTCTTACGAAGCCACTCCTATGTTGCCCGGGCGGTGAGTTTGGGATCATTGTCATGCTGAAAGACCCAGCCACGTTTCATCTTCAATGCCCTTGCTGATGGAAGGAGGTTTTCACTCAAAATCTCACGATACATGGCCCCATTCATTCTTTCCTTTACACGGATCAGTCGTCCTGGTCCCTTTGCAGAAAAACAGCCCCAAAGCATGATGTTTCCACCTCCATGCTTCACAGTAGGTATGGTGTTCTTTGGATGCAACTCGGCATTCTTTCTCCTCCAAACACGACGAGTTGAGTTTTTACCAAAAAGTTCTATTTTGGTTTCATCTGACCATATGACATTCTCCCAATCCTCTTCTGGATCATCCAAATGCTCTCTAGCAAACCTCAGACAGGCCTGGACATGTACTGGCTTAAGCAGGGGGACACGTCTGGCACTGCAGGATTTGAGTCCCTGGCGGCGTAGTGTGTTACTGATGGTAGC
>JACXGI010014911.1:0-17876 GCA_016801175.1 Esox masquinongy | reverse complement strand
ACAGTGTAAAGTTTAGTTCATGTCACATGATTCTCAATGTTTGCCGATGCACAGAAAGAGGAGGAGACAAGGACTTCATAGTCTCATCATGGTACATGTAGTCTAGCTACATCACAGTGGTTTATTTCTTCTACCAGCCTCACAGTTGGAGGCATGGAATCCTGGCTGAGGTATATTCTGATTCTTGCAGCATTTTGTTATGGTATGAATATATTATTTGTCTTTTTCTTTACTATAATCTATAAGTTATGCATATGCACATAATATATTTTATTTCTTTTGTGTTGATAATTTTCTCTTTAATATAATTGTGTGTTTCCTTCCTTTCTAGAATGCAAAGGAGAAGACTCAGTCACTCAGCCAACAGGAGATGTGATCACTACTGAGGGAGGAAAGGTTACACTGGGCTGTACATTTAATGCAGTTGATCCTAACAATGTTTACCTGTTTTGGTACAAGTACAAACCAAGTGGATTCCCAAAGTTCATATTAAACCGTTTTCCCTTTGGAAGTACAAATACTACTGAGTTCAAGGAGAGATTCGATGCTCATCTTGATTCAGAATCCAAATCAGTTCCCTTGATGATCCAGAGACTGCAGCTGTCTGATTCTGCTGTGTACTACTGTGCTCTGAGGCCCACTGTGACAACAGGATATACAGTCTCCTCACAAAAACTGATTGATAGTGTGACATTTGATTTTAGAAAGCCTTGTATGCTCCTCCTCAATACCTCCTGAATCAGAGTAACATCATTAAGAGAGGTGGTTTAACAAGCCCAGGACACGCACAAGTGTGTTTATTCTCTCCTTAACTACCATCAGTAGACATGGAATCTTGGCTGAAGAATATTTTTATTCTCTCTGTTTTTTGTTGTGGTATGTTCTTCATTTGTTTGCTTGATGACATTGCTTAAATTATTATTTTTATTGTCATGAAAAACATATAGTTTCATACTTAATTTTCAAAAATGTTTAATAAGTAGGCCTATAAAACGTAATAAAACCTTTCCTTATTTAAGCATGTTATTCTTGATATTTCTTGTAGAATGCAAAGGAGACAGTGTGACACAGCCAAAAGAAGAGGTGACTGCCACTGAAGGAGGACAAATAACACTTACCTGTCGTTATGAAACCGATTATTCAAGTCCATATCTATTCTGGTACCAACAAGGAGCAAATGACTTCCCAAAATACATGCTTATGCGATTCAAAGCTGGAACTGGGGACAATGCCACTGAGTTCAAAGATAGATTTCATGCCCATCTGAACATCACTACAAAGTCAGTCCCCTTGATGATCCAGAGACTGCAGCTGTCTGACTCTGCTGTGTACTACTGTGCTCTAAGGCCCACTGTGACAACAGGATATACATCCCCCTTACAAAAACGTAGTGTAGGTCACAATGACAATACTCATGTATGGTATATCAGTATTTCATGCAAAGAAATTTACACAGTAAACTTCTTACAACCTCCTTGCCACTACAACTGTCTCAGTCCACAGCTTTACACTGCTTTACTTTTGCAGAGAGACTTGGGTCAGTCTGTCCATTTTTAAGTCCCAATTGTTTATGTTGCAATAGTTTTTGTGATGTAGGACAGGTGTGTTACGCATGCAGGTACCCTGTATGTTACGCATGCAGGTACCCTGTATGTTACGCATGCAGGTACCCTGTATGTTACGCATGCAGGTACCCTGTATATTACGCATGCAGGTACCCTGTATGTTACGCATGCAGGTACCCTGTATGTTACGCATGCAGGTACCCTGTATGTTACGCATGCAGGTACCCTGTATGCGCGTTTGTGTTTTTTCCCCTCCTGACTTTTCCCCAGGTGTCCCTTATATTCCTGATTATGCTCGTTGGTGTTTCCCACCTGGCAGTCATGAGTGCAGCGCCTGACTGCTGAGGTGGACCAATCAGTGGACAACCCTCCTAATTCCTTTTTCCATTACCCAATCACATCACACATCTCTTGTTTAAAAACCCAGTCAGTTGGTTCACCCAGAGAGACTCTTTTTATTTACCCCACATGGACATAGACATTCTTGAGATACATACCGTTTTTGATAGACAGACACTTTGTTCATACATACATCACTTAGTTTAGCACATACATCTCACTTTGTCCTGTTTCATGTGAGTATGTATTGCTGTGGTGTTTTGTTTGGTGTTGTCTAGTCAATTGTTTGCTGTGTGCTGTTTAGTCCTCGTTCAACCTGTGTGTTTGTTGTTTATCCCTGTGTCCCTGGGACAAGGGGTTTTTAGCAAGTCGCCCTTGGGCATACACAACCCGTAGGAAAACTTTGTCTAAAAACACTAGTTAGACCTGAGCGGACCACTCACTGTATTTTTGTATTGGTTAGTAGTCAGCTAAACGGTTCTTGAGGCAGGCAAGTTCAGTTTAGGGGTGTTTTGACTATATTATTTCATTTCTTGGGTTCAACTCAGCCCCTTTTCCCTTCCCCCTTTACCGTGTGTTTATAATAAACATTTTATGTTTGACGGTAGCTTTGGTTGTCTGTGTCGTTTGTTCTCACTGTTCATTTACACTACACTAATTTGCATGAGGCTTATGTTACGGGTCTCTGTACCATCCACCCTAGTCTACTAGAGCCACAGGGTTCGTAACAAGGTGACAGTCTGAAACGTTTGCTGAGGTATCTCTGAATCCAAGGAATGCTGTCTCTAATATTCCTGGTGTTCTGTTTAACCATAGAAGGACATGAGCCCTTGGACCACACCTCAGGACTACCTGGCCTGATGACTCATAGCTGTCCCTGTCCAAAGTCCTCCTGGTTGTGTTGCAGATAAAGTTGCTTCCTGAGGAGTCCTGCTGTCACTGCCCACAGCCCACCTGGTCGGCCCAGTCCTTGTCCACCTGGTTGTGCAGCTGATCTGGATTCTGTTTCAAGACTCTAGACATCCACTCTATGTACAGTACCTTCCTGAGAATTGACCCTATCAGGAAGGTTTTCCTAGCCACTGTGAAGCAATTATTGTTGTTTCATGCACTTTGGGGTTTTAGACTGGCTACCTATAAAAGTACTTTGACAACTACTGATTAAAAGGGCTTGATAAAATATACAGTTAGGTCCGGAAATATTTGGACACTGACACAATTTTCCTGATTTTGGCTCTGTATGCCACCACAATGGATTTGAAATGAAACAACCGAGATGCAATTGAAGTGCATACTTCTTTAATTCAAGAGGTTGAACAAAAATATCATATGAACCGTTTAGGAATTGCAACCATTTTCACACACAGTCCCCTTATTTCAGGGGCTCACAATCATAAATAAAATGTTCATTTTAAAAACTTTTTTTCAAGAATCCTTTGCAGGCAATGACTGCTTGAAGTCTGGTACACATGGACATAACCAAACGTTGGGTTTCCTTCTTTGTGATGCTTTGCCAGGTCTTTACTGCAGCTGTCTTCAGTTGTTTGTTTGTGGGTCTTTCTGCCTTAAGTTTTGTCTTCAGCAAGTGAAATGCATGCTGGATTGGTTTGAGATCAGGTGTTTGGCTCGGCCACTGCAGAATCATCCACTTCTTGGGTTTTAAAAACTCCTGGATTGATTTTGCAGTATGTTTTGTGTCATTGTCCATTTGAAATTGCCATTTGTACCCAAACAACTATTTAACCCACTTAATACTTAACATACACTACACCTAATACTTGTAAACTTTCTGAATTCCTCTATTTGCCTCAATTGCACATTTAGTATTGCCTTTTGCACTGCATCTGCCTTCATTGCACATCTGCACATTCCACTTGTAATATACATATACTTAATACTTTTCTGCCCTCTATTTGCACTTAGTTTGCATTTCGTTGTACTGTACTTATACTGTTCAATGACAAAGTTGAATCTAATCTAATCTTATGAATGGTTTGCACCTTGTGGTGAACCCTCTGTATTTGTTCTCTTCTTTTTATGGTAGACTTGGATAATGATATGCCTACCTCCTGGAGAGTGTTGTTCACATGGCTGGCTGTTGTGAAGGGGTTTTTCTTTACCATAGAAAGGATCGTACGATCATCTACTACTGTTGTCTTCAGTGGACGTCCAGGACTTTTCTGTTGCGGAGCTCACCAGTGTGTTTGTTTTTCTCATAATGTACCAGTTTGTTGATTTGGCCACTCGTAATGTTCCTGCTATCTCTCTAACAGATTTTTTTTGCAGCCTAAGGATGACCTGTTTCACTTGCATTGAGAGCTCCTTTGACCGCATGTTGTGGGTTCACAGCAACAGCTTCCACAGTGGCGAACCGTGACTATTGGAGCTAGGCCCTCAGTAGTCTAAAAATATCTGACGTCATACATAGAGAACTCAGATACCTGCGTATACAGAGCATGACTTGAGACATTTCTTTTGCAGATCTATGTAGGAGAAGCAATTTTTTTATGAGAGTCAAACTGGCCTAAGCCACGCCTCGGCTGTGGCTCACAGAAACAGCAAACGTACACAACTGTTGCAAATATCGATAGCAGGAACCACGTTAGAAGAAAATACGGTTGTGTTGTTTAAAAAAACATTTGCCAAAATAGTCACTCAGATAGTGGCGGAATAAATTCAACCACACAACTACTCAAATTGTTTCAAGACCACGGAGAGTATATACTGTCAGAGAAAAGTTGTGCTGTATTCGATGTCCAGCATGCAGCAATAAAAACATGCACCACAACAAGAAATGTCATGTACTGTACCCAGAAATTCCAACCGCAATGTCATTACCTTTGTTTTTACCACAAAAGAGCCAGTGATCAAAAGTTTAAATAGTATTTTATACAATGTATTCAAAATTATTTTAACGAGATAGGAACAAAAAGCAAGCTGTAGATGAAAACAAAAAGTCTACTCACTATTATGATTATCGTCTAAAAACAAAGTCCATTCTCCTGTCCTTTATGAAATGGATAATGGCAGATTGGCTGGTGCCTTCTATTCAAAACCTGAGGGTCTAGCCAATGAGCACTGAGCACAGCTATATCATTTCTACCAAGAAACCAGGACATTCTGATTGGATATTTTTTTCTCTTGGATCTTAACCCTTCTTTTTCCAACACCAACTGAAGAAATTCAAAAGGAAGATCATTACAATTAAAACAAAAAAGATTAAATCAATGTAAACAAAATAGCAAATTGTAATATATAAAAATATGTACAAATTTGTATCCATCCTTAAGCCCTCACTGAGGGTGTAGAGGGCCCTGACGTTTCCCCACTAAGCTTCCAAATGTGAATGCCACACCTGGAATCAACTCCAGACCTTCCACCTGCTTAATTGATGAAGAAATAATAAAGGAATTGCCCAGACCTGTCCATGAAACAACTTTTGAGTTAATTGTCTATTTACTTTTTGTCCCTTGAAAAAGAGGGGGCAACATATTAAAGAGCTGTAATTCCAAAACCCTCCCTCCAATTTGGATGTCAATACCATCAAATTAAAGCTGTGAGACTGCACTTTAAGACCATATTCATTATTTAACTGTAACTTGAATATATTTTGGTAAACAGACAAAATAACAAAACTTGTGTCAGTGTCCAATTATTTCCGGACCTAACTATTTAAAATGATATCTTCCTGTCACAAGGTGATAAAGCAATCAATGAAAAACCTTTGATTGCTAATGTTGACCATTGGTCAAATGGGCCAGTTATGAAGCCGAGACAAGATGTTTTTGATATAATACTTTATTACATTGCCAAAACAAACCAGATATGCAAGGTGTCATTTTTTTGAGCATATGTCTTTTGTGAATTCCAAAGTAATCCCAGAAGTAATAATATCGTTTTTAAAGAGTTTCTGAAATATTTTAATTTGACAATGCATTGGATCAATGCTTCTCTTATATAATCCGTTACCCTCATAATGTAATCCATTATTACCAAGCCTGATTGGATTCAAACAATGAAGGAAAGAATCTGACCAGCTAGGCCACCCAGTGGAGGGAATGAATGATACCATTTCGTTGAGGAGAGAGGAAGGAAGAGAGGCTGAGCATTTTCAGAGCAACTATACTTTGGGGTGGAGCTTCTAGGCAAAATGAACAGGAAATGAGGAGGTTAAGTTTGGAGTATTCATTCATGTATTCATTTGTTGATACCATACGTTTGACACCTAACCCGCAGCAATGTTGTTCATCTATTCAATCATTTTTTTCTCAACAATTGGTAAGGTATATCATTCTTCCAAAGTATTTTAATATTTCTTTTTTTCTCTACAACAATACATTTTCATTTAAATTAAAAGTGCTTTATGTTCCTTTATTTTTTTGCAGGAGCCAGCTATGAGCAGACAATTGAACCAAACCAACAAGAAATAATTGCACATGTGGGAAGTAAGATTCACATTTCCTACAACTACACCTCAGCAGAAACTTTACTGTGGTACAAACAGTCTCCAGGATCAGCTCCCCAATACCTTCTGCTCATCTGGCACTCCACTGGACGTATGACAAAAGGTGATGCTCTTGACTCTCGCTTCTCTAGTAAACTGAACAAAGAGAAGACCCGTGTGGATCTGTATATTTCCTCTGCTGAAGTGACAGACTCTGCTCTGTACTACTGTGCTCTGAGGCCCACAGTGACAGGAAACACAGAAACACTGTACAAAAACCTAACATCACCAGAGATTTCTACTCTAGTTCCATCTGTCATTTGACATCAGTTCCATCAAGTGGAATAATCAGTCACCAAATATACTGAGTTAAGAGGAGCCTAGTGTTACATATAACAGGCAGTAAGTTGAACTGATTAAGCTAAAAAGTGAATGTTTCAAGAAAAACATTTTAAAGAGAAGGATGTCTCTCTGTGAAACACAGTGGTTATGATGCTGCTCCATTCAGTTGGATTGTTATGGGCACTTCATGATAAAAAATGTAATTGTGTAAAAAAGTGTATTTAACTTTAACATAATGTAAACTGTACATTTCTTATGATATGATGCTATCAATATGACATGGAAATATATCTACATATCCTCAATATGTCTTATTGTGATGTCATACCCGTTAATTACCATGGCTATCAACCAATTAGCACTCAGGTTTAAAAGCAGCCAGTTTATAACTATCATTACACAGTGGAAAACATCAACTTATGACAAATTATCAGACGTAACAGATACCAACATGTGTATTTAAACGACACAAAGTGGTCCATTACAATGTTTAGTGTGATTTACATTAATTCCAGTGAACACTACTTTTATTTAGTGTCATTATATTTAGTTTCATTATAATATTCATCCCATATGATTTACACACTAAAGTGTGTAAATAGTTGTTTAATAGTGAAGGTTTTTACATTAAAACCCCTTCACTATTAAACAAATATTTGCCATTTGAATTGATAAAAACAAAATAAGAACTGTTTATATGCACATTATGATTCATGTTTCCAAATTGTGGAATACCTTTACCTTACTGAAACTTCTGTTTATTATTTTAATCCAGAAACTTCTGAAAGGCATGTTTTGGAGCGTAGTGTACAACCTAGTGTCCTGACACTGGGTCTTTCGTTGATGCTTGTGGGTCTTCCAGCAGGATAACAAGGTATGTAATGTGCTCCCTCCAACACAAAAGGATTCCAGTCAAGACATGTAGGTTGAGTAAGTAGTGTGATAAAAACCAGACTGGTTTTAATTAATTTTGTGTTTTCTTTCACAATCACATATTACCTTGGGTAGAAACTAAGTGAAATCAATGTTTTTGTCTAAAGTGACATCCTATTTCCTAAATAATACACTATATTTACCCTTATTTCTAGAGAGTCGACATCTATTTCACTATGTCACAACATGATCTGTAATTTGATTGTGTCACATTCATAAACAGCCGAACGAGAAAATGCCTGCACCTGGTTCCTCTCCCGCACACCACCATAACCGTGACAAGATATTAGAGTTTATTCAATACCCTGTGTAAACAAAACAAGTAATTCCAAAATATTCCAAATGGCTCCATTGCCGTGGCACGCGGGTAAAGGTTTTGATTGGGGGCACCTGTTTTTAGAGCATGCCTCGCGGAAAACGTCGGTATGGCGAATACCAGATAAAAAGTATTTTACTGCATATCTTTATGAAAAAAATAACTGTTTATGAATTAAAGCAATTTCTATGAATAATACAATATTTCTTATTCAGTGTTCTGTCCTTGTCATCTTTTCATCATGTTTTTTATAAATTGGTGATACTGATCTTGGTATACATAAAGGGATTTAGGCTTTTTTAAAAGCCAAATACAAGTGTCCCAGATTACAAAGTGACCTGTGCCAAATAATCAAATCCAGGATGATTATTTTTTGGGGGTACAAAGAACACTTATAGGTGTGGCATGTCTCTTCTGGGTCTAATATCTACATTATTTCCTCTGGTGTGGTTAGAAAACCTCTTAGGGATTTCAGAAAGGTATAATGTGTTGATCTAATGTGTTAGACAGATATCGGAATAAATCACAGAAGTCAAAAGTGCAAAAAATTTCCCAGATTACCCAAATTCACCCTACGGACTATAGTTTGTGCAGTCAGCGAACGATTCATTCTTTTGAACCATGTGCCCATCGGCCATAGTGAGCCCGTCTCCTTGGCTTGTGGGCGGACATCTTATATCCCTACAGTACTTCCCGTGGCTATGTGTGAATGATTGTGTAATTGGTTCAATTTAGTCATACGTGAATTAAATGACTCGAAAAGATCTGTGTCAGTAAAAATTGGCGAACATCCCATCTTGTTCAGACCAAATGTGACACTGCAGTTCAAATCAAGAAGCCAATGAGGCCAAAAGTATGCAACCACTCTTTATTGCTGAACTGGGCTGGTTTTGGTGCTTATAAATTTGCCAATTTGATGCAAGAGTAGTCTATATGGTCTGCACAACCCTAAATGTACCATACAAATATGTATTGTATATTGTAATGTAATGCAATTTGTCTATGATCGCAAGTAACATTTTATGAATGTAATGTTGTCCTGAATGTTAATGAACTTAGTTGTTTTATTGAGTGTTTTATTGAGTCTGTAGGTTGTTGGTCTATGTTTTTGTCAAAACTAAGACCAAACTGTAATAACTCAAACAATCTCTCAATCAGGTTTAAAAAAGACATATCTTAACATATTGGAAATGAATGAGAAGATAGGAAGAAAGGCTGAGGACAGGCAAAAGCGTAGGGAGCAGAGAGAGGAGGAGAGAAGGATGAAGGCCGAGAAGGCTGATATGATCTTTGGTCTGGTGGAGGAGAGGAAAGCGGTAAGGGTTAAGGAGTTGGACATGACACTGAACCCTGGCATTAGAATTGAGAAAGCAGCCAGATTAAGAAACATCAGGTTGGGTGAGGCAGTCAGGGTCAGAGAAGAAAAGGAGGAGGACTTAGGAATAGATGAAGATAAATTGAAAGAAAAGCTTAGGTTGGAGAAGGAGGCCAGGGTTAGGGAGGAGGGGAAAAGAAAGGAGCAAAGAAAAGAGCAGGCCATGGTGAAGGAAACCAGGATGAGGAAGATCATGTTGAAGGAGTTCGCCAGCGTTAAAGAAGTGGAGAAGGAAATGGAGGAGGAGAAAAGAACCAAAGAGGTTCTATTGAAAGCACCCAAGCAGAGGACTATCAGGTTGGAGAAGAGGAGAAGAAAAGGGAGGAGGAGAATAGGGAGAAAATGGCTTTATTGAAACTGGACTGGAGGAGAAAGCTCATGTTGGAGAAGGCCATGGTTAGAGATGAGAGGAAAATTGTGGAGGATGAAAAAAAGAGGGAGGCTCAGTTGAAAAAGTCCAAGAGGAAGATCAGGTTAAACAAGGAGGTGCAGACTTAAGGAGGTGAAAAAGATGGAGGATGAGAGAAAAAAGGAAGCTTTATTGAAGAAGGCCAAGGTAACAACTCTGAGGTTGGAGGAGGAGGCCAAGGTGAGAATGGAGGGGAGGAGAACAAAAGAAAGGAGGCCATGCTGAAGAAGCTCAGTTTAGAGGAGGAGGCCATTGTTAAGGAGGAGGAAAAGTGAGTTGAGGGCAAAAGAAAGAAACGTTTTATAAAAGATTGGGATGGAGAATGAAGCCTGGGTAAGGGGGGAGAAGAGCAGTGTAAATAAAGAGGGAGGAAACCGAATGTCTCCCAATAAACAAACCTCCCAACACAATCAATCGACACGCCTCCCAACACCACGGCAGTGATCATCGAGGCTCCCAGCATCCCGGCAGAGCCAGAAAAGCCTCCCAGCATCCTGGCAGAGCCAGACTGCACCCCGGCAGAGCAAGTCGAGCATCCCAGCGCCCCGGCCGAGCCAGTCGAGCCTCCCAGCACCACAACCGAGCCTCCCAACACCCCAGAAGAGCTTGGCAAGTCTCCCAGCACCCCGGCATCAATCGAAATAAGAAATCAGGAAGGGGGCAAACACTTTTTCACACCACTGTATGCTGATATTACAAACACTAAGAACTGTATCTGAGATCTCAAACACCCACCCTGACAAAACCAGAAAATGCTAATAATACAATTATTAGAGCCTAGAAATTAGCTGTGTCCTGTCTGATCAAGGGACATCCTGTTTTGCAGAAAACACCTTCAGCAACAGAATTCAGCACTAAGGCAGAGATCAGATCAAGTATTTCAATTTTCCACATGAAGAACTCTCTGAAACTGGTTCTCAGTCTAGTCTCAGGTAAACAACATTTTAGTTATGTGATATAATTTAAATATTTGTCATGGTTGGTTTCTTTGCACTTTTTCTTTTGTAATTCATTGGTTACGCTCTTTACTGTAATTTCCAGGCTTTCTAAAAAATCATGTAACACCTACAGTTTTCTGTTTTTGCAGGACCGCGTAAGCGGAGCCGGCCTAGAACAGCGAATGTCTCTTACTGAGCGAGTGAGTGAGTGAGTGACAGACGGGCTGGCTGACTACCCCTTGTTAAATAGCGTAGTGGTTAGCGATGTGGGCTACGGAACAACAGGTCCTTTGCTCGACTCTCGTAACAGTTACAACGTTATGCCTGAGGTTCAGGAAAGATAAACACTTCGCTGGCTACAACCTTACGTAATAGGAAGCCTAAAATAAAATAGTTCGGGTGGATGTTAGGATTTGTTCAGGATAGACAAACACTTTGCTGGTTACACGATTCTTTTCACTTGACAAAAAAGTCAGTTATCGTCACCTATATTGATAGATACTGTATCGGTGTCATTCACGAATGGCTAATCAGCTGTTAAAATGGCCAGTGGCAAAAGAGGATTTGTTCAGGATAGGCAAAATCTTTGCTGGCTACAACCTTGAATAGCTATGTTATGGGAAGCCTAAAATGAAACTGTTTACTGTTATATTGTGACAATATCTAGTGGATTTTCGAAAAATGTCTTAGGATTTCTTCAAGGTAGACAAACACTTTGCTGGCTACACGATTCTCTTGTCTTTTCGCTTGACGAGAAAATCCGTTATCGTTACCTATATTGATACAGTAGTTATTGTATCAATGTCTATCACGAATGGTTAAGCTGTTAAAACGGCCAGTGGCAAAAGCAATACAATTCTTAGATGCTATTTGTGGTGGAGGTAAACTTAATAAGAAACGTTACTCAATTTAACACAATGCTTAATGGCGTCTAGAGACATATTATTGGCTAATAAGCTTTTAAAACGACCAGTGGCAAAAGTCATACAGTTCATAGATACTATTTGTAGTGGAGGTAAACTTAATAAAAAACGTTACTCGGTTTAACAAAATGGTTAATGATGTCTAATGAAATATTCAAACTTGGCGTGATGCAATGTGTGACAACATTATATAATGTCAACAGGCTATACTGACACCCAGCAAAAGTACAGCTCTGTGACGTAGTGATTAACGATGCAGCCATTCAGGTGGGTGACCTGGGTTTGAATCTCGAGAGGTCAATCACCATAGACACTTTCTGTTGTGGGCCGGCTGAACTAGGCTTGCCTGTTTTCTTGTTTAATTACAGGACTGACTGCTGGGGATCTCATTACTCCTGAACAGGATGATGTGATCAGTACAGAGGGTGAAACTGACTCTACAGATATGATACTAGTGATAATGTTGTTCTTTACTGGTACGGTCATTATCCTAACCAGGCGCCTCAGTTTATACTGTTGAAAGGTGCCAGGTCAAATTGGGGTCAACACATCCCTGATAAGAGATATAAATGTACAACATCCAGTATATCAACTAAACCGTATGTTTTGGTGTTCCTCAAGGCTCGGTTCTGGGCCCATTATTGTTCTCACTATATATGCTGCCTCTGGGTGAGGTAATCTGGAGTCACAATGTCAATTTTCCCTGATATGCTGATGACACACTGTTATATATTTCAATGAAGCATGGAGAAGCCCCGAAATTAGCTACTTTGGAAGCATGTGTTTCAGATATTAGGAAGTGGATGACAGAGAACTTCCTGCTTTTAAACTCAAGAAAAACAGAAATGCTCATTTTAGGACCCAAGAAACAATGAGCTTTGTTGGCACATCTCACTGTGAACCTCGACGGCTGCATGGTCGTATCCCCAAAAATTTTAAGAAACCTCGGCATGACCCTTGACCCTGACCTTTCCTTCAATGAACTTATAAAACATGTCTCAAGAGTTTCTTATTTTCATCTTCGAATCATTGCAAAAATCAGAAACTTTCTATCAAAAACTGATGCAGAAAAACTAATCCATGCTTTTGTTACTTCTAGATTAGATTACTGCAATGCTCTTCTTTCTGGTAACCCTGATAAATCAATAAATAAACTTCAATTAGTGCTGCACACGGCTGCTAGAATCCTAACTAGAACAAAAAAAATGTGAACACATTACTCCAGTATGAGCCTCTTTACACTGGCTGCCTGTTAGGGTTAGGGCTGATTTTAAGGTTTTATTGTTAACCTATAAGTCAATACATGGACTTGCTCCTATTTACCTCGCTGAAAAAACTGTCCAAAGTCCTCCTGGTCGTGTTGCAGATCAAGACGATATGTGAGGATTTCAGCTGCCACTGTGCTGACATCTCCCCCCTACCCTGTGTTGTCCCTGTCCTTGTCCATCTGGTCATGCTTCCGACCTGGACTAAGTTTAAATAGACTCTGGACTCAGTCCACATGCATGTATTAATTATTACAATTTGTACTATTAATATGTTCACCCGGCACAGCCAGAAGAGGACTGGCCACCCCTCTGAGCCTGGGTCCTCTCTAGGTTTCTTCCTAAATTTCGGCCTCTTAGGGAGTTTTTCCTAGCCATTGTAATTCAACACTACTGTTGTTTGCTCCTTGGAGTTTAAGGCCGGGTGTTTTATAAAAGCACTTTGTGACAACTGCTGATGTAAAAAGGGCTTTATAAATAAATTTGATTGATTGATTGACTGTACAAAAACCTACAGACCAAAATGCTTTGTTGTGGTGTGGAACAAATTAAACATCAAACCACATATATGTTACAGAAGACATAGAAGACTATGTACATCTAACATATGTTAGATGTTTAGATCAGAGAATAGTGGTCACACCTGTTCTGTTTTCACATACCAGGAACTCCAGTATTTCTCTGTCTTCCTTTATGTACTGTTACAAAGATTCTCTTTACTTGACAGTTGTGCAGATGTTTTAACATTGGTTGGAATGCATTTGGGAATTTGGCAAATACCCACTATAGCATTGATTGTAACTGTCTCACAGTTCCCGCTGCCAGGTGCCATTTAGACAGACACCTCCACAAGGTCTGAATACAGTTCAGAACAACATGAAGCAACAACAATAGGACAGATGTTGTCAGACCTCTGTGACAGATAGATCAGCACTGTTCTGGCTGCCTTAAGTGTGAGTCCCATCAAGAGTAAACAAAATACAGCAATAATCCAACTCCCCAATCAAAAGTAACACAGTAGACTGTGAAATGTCGCTTAAGGTAAAACGCTACTGGAACAGAGCACAGGCAAACAAAAAACAAGGAACAATGATGAACAATGAGAGGGTAGTCAGAGGGAACTATATACACACATATAATGACTAATGGGAACCATGTGTGTAAATGGGGATACAACAAAACCAGACCAGGAATAGATAATGACTAGGATTGGGGCCGATGGCAGTTAGATGACCGGTGACATCAACTGCCGAATGTGCAGCGAACCAGGAGGAGACGTGACACTATCATTCCATTTTGCAACACCATGCCATACCCTGTGGACGGCATTTGATTGGAGCGGCACTCAAGTGCAACGGCACTTAATTTCCTCCTACAACAGAACAATGACTCACAATACAGGTCCAAATTATGCAAGAACTATTCAGGGAAGAAGCAGACAGCTGTCATTCTGTCTATAATGAAGTGGCCAGGATTGTCATCGGATCTCAACCCTGTTGAGCTGTTGTGGGAAAAAACTTGATTGTATGGTTTGTAAGAAGTGCCCATCAAGCCAATCTAACTTGTGGGAGATGCTTTAAGAAGCAGGTGTTTAAATCTCTTCAGATTACCACTACAAATTGACAACTAGACTGCCAAAGGCCTGCAAGTCTGTAATTGCTGAAAATGGAGGATTCTTTGATGAAAGCAAACTTTGAAGTATACAAATATTATTTTTATTAAAAATTATTATTTCTATTCTTGTCAATGACTATATGTCCTATTCATTTTGTTATTTTTCCTATTCAAACTTATTTCATGTGTGTCTTCATGGAAAACAAGGATATTTGTAAGTGACCCCAAACTTTTGAATGCTATTTTGACAGACTCTGTTCTGTACTAATGTGTGTAAGTCCCACAGTATCTAGAAACCCAGACACATAGTAGAAAAAACAATCAAGGACCATGTGAGGAAAAAGACATCCTGTATGTCATACATATGTGACATATCTACTTTATGTTAAGGAGGGACTTATGGTAGAGGAGGGGCTGAACAGAAGTTAATTATATAGAAACAGACAGAAACTTTATAGAGACTTTAGCTTTCTTCATCTAAGATGGCGTTGCTGTGTTTAGTTTTGTTCCTAAACATGTTCGTGGGTAGGTTAAAAAAAATACAAAACATTGCTACACTTGTCCATTGGAAATAATTGTGTTTTGGTATCTGTAAAATTGTAATGTATTTGTATTAACACCATTTTCTATGCAGGTGTCAGTTCTGAGGACCTCACTCCACTAAAGAATGAAGAAAACTGTTTAGAGGGAACCTCTGTTACCCTGTCTTACAAGTACTCCAGAACAGCTACTGCTGGTGATGAGTTCTACTGGTATCGTCAAGACACAGCACAAAGGCGCCCACTGCACCTTTTTATTTTCTTTCCAAAAAAGTTGAAAAGGAAAGTTTTGAGTGAGGAAATGAAGCGTTCAATTTGCAGTGGTCTCTTAATTTTAACCCTTCTGTTCCTCACACAAAACCTTCCTTTTCGACTTTTTTGGAAAGGAAAGAAAAAGCAGTGGTCTCTTAATTTGTCCAGAGCTGTATGACCGATCATGCAAAAAAAATGTATTTTATTTAAGGATAGTGATCATATGAAGCCATTTATTATCACATAGTTGTTTGGCTCCTTTTTAAATCATAATGATAACAGATATCACCCAAATGGCCCTGATCAAAATTTTACATTCCCTTGAATGTTTGGCCTTGTTACAGACACAGAAGGTGACACACACAGGTGAAAATGACAATTAAAGGTGAATTTCCCACACCTGTGGTTTTTTAAATTGCAATTAGTGTCTATGTATAAATAGTTAATAAGTTTGTTAGCTCTCACATGGATGCACTGAGCAGGCTAGATACTGAGCCATGGGAAGCAGAAAAGAACTGTCAAAAGACCTGCGTAACAAGGTATTTGTCATTATGAAGTACATTTTGTTTCTGTCTTAGTACATTGTTGGAGGCTATGTTGCCTTAGAGATTGCTAATATGAATAGATTCTTCCTATTATTATTATTAAGGGAAGAAAAATGCATGAGTCTTAATTTGAATCAGTGTTAGCCTATTTAGCATTTTTTTAATTCCTAGTTTTTGTTTATTCCTAGTTCTTAATTCCTAGTTGTTACAAACTGGGCCATGTTATTCTCTAAAAAAAAAAAAAAAAGTGGGGAGGGAGGAAGACATGCAATTAAGAAATGACAGATACAAGATTGGGGTTTAATATTGTGGTTTAATGGAGTTAGCTATATACACACCTCCCTAGTTAAGATTCTAACTTTGTGTTGTGCGAGATTCCATCTTTGTTTCCCACAAAGTAGGAGTCCTGAATCCTGAATCACTGATAGACCTGATACACCTTGCCCAATGACACCTGTGGCCCAGATCATTCCAGGGCCAAACCAAGCCCAGACCTATGAGACTGACTTGGGCTCAGTAAGAGTGGCGAGCCACTGACGGTTCCCGCTTCACCAAAACCAAGGAGAGGTGGGGGACAGACTGTCATGTACAACAGACCATTACTGGCAACCATCACAGCCAGAGGAGCTGAGCTCTATGAAGGAGAGGTAACCATCTGGACTGACTCATAGGAAGAGGGACACTTGACTTTGGGACTTTGGGGTCACAGGGAGGTACAGTACAGACAATAGTGGGCACACACATTAAACATGGGACCCCAGAATGGTTGACAACATCAAATCACAAGGCACGAAACAGCAGTATCAGTCTGTAAACCCCTGTAGTTTTTCACATGTAACAACTAGGAATGTTGGAGGAATGGAGAGGACCACACAACACAACGTGACATCAACATCCATGACTACACCAGTCAGGAGCCATTCACCAGGACATGGGGAGATCAGAGAGCAGAGGGGAGTTGTATTTTCAATTGTTTAATTTTTTTCTTGTTTCATTATTTAATTTCATGTTTGAGTCTTAGCAAATTTACCAGCAAAGCCCTATTATCAATTTTTGTTCATTGTTATTATACTTCAAGGACATTTTGGGGTTTTATTTCAGCTAATTTGAGATGTCTGTGAAATGGCGCTTTGTAAAGCACTACCCCTATAGCACCAAAAGATCAGTCTTTACTTACCTTTCTATTTAGAACCTACTGGCCAGTGAACAATATCTTTAAAACAGATTTAAACAACTTAATTAGACAAACCACCAAATTCATTACACTTTCATTTTTTCCATATTCCTATTTCAAATCATAATTCATAGTTGTTTTTAAGTTGGTGTGACTTGTGATCTTTTCACAAGACTGAAAATTTTTTGTTTCTGACATTTAAGTAATGGTCCCACCATCTCTTTAATAGTTCAGTGTAATTTTTAGTATTGTTGTAGCCTTTGCTAGGGCCCAGGAGAATAATTAAACTGATACAGTGTTTTGTCTTGTCCTTTCTCCTATAAGGACAGTGTGGCAGACCTCTAGCTCAATGCATGGAGACAAATTGGGAACAATCATGTGAAGTGAAACCTCCTGCAACCTTTCCCTTTGGCACCTTTTGGGTTCCAGAAACAGATTTGTGGCATAATGGACATTTCGTTTGGGGAAAGGCGGAAGGCCTGACCTCCTTTTATGTCTGGAACACATCTCCAATCCAATTGTGAGACTGAACAATACAACTTGAAATTCAACCTTGAGCCTTGTGCCCAACAGGAACAGATCTGAGGCACAGAGTTGCTTACTACAGAAGAAGATGAGACTGTGTGTACAGCATCAAGACTGAGGCAAAGAGGCCTTTTGGGTCAATATCAAATGACGAGGACAACAGCAGGACTATGTGCCAGGTAAAGGGAGAGGACTGGGGAGAAACTTCACAATTAAATTTAGACTTTGACATGTATTGGGATAGAGGTTGCACTATATCAGGTCAAATGGAGCGGGAAGTCAAAACTTGTAACTAGAAAATACTAGCTAAATTAAAATCCAATGGGAGTAAAGTTAAAATCGGGATGGGTAAAGACACATTGAATGGCTGAAACGAAA
>JACXGI010014910.1:0-18246 GCA_016801175.1 Esox masquinongy | reverse complement strand
CTAGGTAAAACTCTACTGACTATTCTGGCTATGCTATCGACAGACTCCACTATGCTAGCAGGCTGACTAACAGCCTGCGGCCTGACCTGCACCCTATCTCATGGTGAGGCTATAGGAGTGAGACTCCTGTCAATGTTCCTAGATAAAAGAAGAGCACCACTCCAGCTAGAATGGAGTCTGTCGCTCTTCAGCAGATCAGACCTGGCCCTATTTCTGGGAGAGTCCCAAAAAGAGAGCCAGTTATCTACAAACTCTACCTCCTGCGACGGGCAGAACTCAGTTTTCAGCCAGCGATTGAGTTGCGCAAGTCTGCTGTAGAGCTTGTCACTACCCCTAGCTGGGAGGGGGCCAGAGACAATTACTCGATGCCGACACATCTTTCTAGCTAGTTTACACGCTGATGCTATGTTCTGCTTCGTAACCTCTGACTGTTTCATCCTAACGCCGTTGGTGCCAACGTGAATAACAATGTCTCTGTACTCTCTTTACTTGCCAGTTTTAGACTTCGCTAGCACCAACCCCAGATTTGCGGCTACATCGGTGGCTCTACCACCCGGTAAACAGTGTACGATCGACGGCTGATTCTTTAGTCTAATACTACGGGTAATGGAATCGCCGATGACTAAAGTTTTCAATTTTTCCGGGCCACTGGCAGAAAATGCCTGCCGATCATTCCCCTCCGAAGACGGCTCGGGCCTTGACTCCGACTCCAGTGGGGAAAACCTGTTGAAAATCTCAGTCGGCTCTAGCAGCAACCCAGGTTTAACTGGTCGACAGCATTTCTTCCCAGTGACCAAGAGAAAGTTCTTGCCTGGCTGCAGGAGCTGTGCCGGGGGGCTAACAACACTGTCGTTTCTTCCTGGGGGCACAGACGCAGTTTTTTCCAGTTCTACACTAACATAATCCTTGCCTGACATTTGCGCCTGAAGCCGAGCCTCTAACTCTGCTATCTTTACCTGAAGACGATAGTTCTCCTCCTTGTTGTAGCTACAACAATTAAAGTGATAAGACATAATAATGGTACTTAGCTTTGGGTGTTCAGGGAGGGGTGAGTAGTTCCGTTAATTATGTCCAAATAGAGTCCCGGTGTAGAAAATTTGGGTAAAAAGTCAACAGATAAAAATATTGTGTTGGTAAACTCTTAAAGTAGAATTTAACCAATTAGTTTATATAGAGTAAATTAGAAAAAGTTTGTGCTTAGGGTCACTGTCGTGTTGGAAAGTCCAAGAGCATCCCATGCGCAGCTTTTGTGCAGAAGAATGCAAACTGTCTGCCAGAATTTTCTGATAACATGCTGCATTCATTTTGGCATCAATTTTCACAAGATTCCCCGTGCCTTTAGAGCTCACACACCCCCAAAACATCAGTGAGCCACCACCATGCTTCACAGTGTGGATGGTATTCTGTTCACTATAGGCCTTGTTGAGCCCTCTCCAGACATAACGCTTATGGTTGTGACCATAAAGCTCAATTTTGGTCTCGTCACTACAAATTACAGAAGTTGTGAGGCGTGTCAAGGTGTTGTTGGGCATATTGTAACGGGGCTTTTTTGTGGTATTGGCGCAGTAAAGGCTTCTTTCTGGCAACTCGACCATGCAGCTTATTTTTGTTCAAGTATCGTTGTATTGTGCACGTATTATATAATAAATTAATCAATAATAATTTATAATTACATTTTTATGTATAAATATATTTATTTCTAATTTTGGCAGGTTTGCTCCTCCATACAACTGTTCATTACTGCAAATAAAAGCATCTGAAGTCACTTGGTACATCGATTTCCTGCCTGACAATCAAGGCATTTCATCACAACTATGACATTGTCACCTTGAGGATGGCAATACAACAGACAGAGCAAGCTCTACTCAGTCTACAAGCCATATGGGTAATGATGCTAAGCTAAAAGCATATCCCAAAATAATATCAATGATGTACCTGTAAGACAATCATGCCAAGAGTGTTGTTACTGAATGTTGTTTGTCTAGTTGTTGTGCGTGAAGTGTTGGGGCACTGCACGAAATGTCACTGGTTTGAACCCCAAACCTAATTGCTCCTTTAAGTCACTCTGAATAGATGACTAATATAATAAATTGCTAAATAAATAAATTGCTAAATTACTAATATATAAATGTCATGACTAGGCATGCAAAGAGAGATGGAGGGTACTTTAATAACGGTTTCGTATCAATGAACTCTGAGAGGATTTTCGGTCTTGAGTTGGTACAACTGCAGGTGGCTGCTGACATAACCCTCAGCCTGATCAAGTGCAACTGGAAAGGAAAGAAGTGGTCTTATCAAGCAAAACGGAGTCAGTAATCAAATGACAAACTTGAATAACTACAGGGTGGAAGAATGATTTGTTCTTTGCAGAGTTTGTGACTACTTACCGGACCAACATGAATGTATAGCTAGTATAACCAGTTCTGTGAATGTATTTGACCGTCTGGGTTTCTTTTAGCATGCTGCGGGGGAACATTATCTACAAAATGTAATGTGTTGCAGAGCTCAACTTTTCTTCTTGGGTGCTTAGGCAAAAGGGCTGAATAAAAAAGTCAACATGTTAAAAAGCACCAGAAGGCATGTCCTTGAGTCGAAGTGGATTCATTTGGCACATGCTGGTAGCCATTCAACCAAAACGTTTGTTTGGGCAGGTTGTTCGAAAACCTAAGATCTTGAAAAACATAATTATATCAAGTGTCCACTGAAATGCAATTTAGTAGATCTACCCAGAACACCTAGGCTTAAATAGTATTTGTTCTCTTACAAATTCTTTAAGGTTTTGAATGAGCCTGCCTGGGTGTGCACAACTGGGGCTATTCCATTGGTTCCATTGTACCGTACAAGCTCAATAATACGCAGCAGAACTAGAATCAGTGAAAGAGAGTGCTTTTCTTCCCAGATATCTAGTCCTTCAAATACCTCCATTGGGATATGACATTCCTGTCAAGACTGTGCTATCAGTGGGGCTGCAGGCTCTGCTTAGGATGGGCCAAAACTGCCCTCCTCTCCTCTTTTCTCTCTCTATCCTTCCTTCCTTCAAAGCATTCTTGTCAACAATGTGGTTTGACTCCCACCCACTCTTGCTCCGGTTTGAGCATAATGTTTCCTCCTTATTGGAATCTTTTAGACTGTCCTTTTTCGTCCTTTTCTTCCTTTGTACTGATGATGTTGTGAATGGCACAAAATGCTATGCTATATATGAACCTCAAATTACACTTGTCTTGTTGTTACTAATTATGGCAGATATTGGCTAGTTTTCAAGATTATGCTATGTGTATATTGTCTATGATTAAAAGTCCTAACAGTCATCACACAATACGTATGCCATAGTATACTTTATGTACAATGTATATACACCGATCAGCCATAAAATTATGACCACTGACAGGTGAAGTGAATAACACTGATAATCTTCTTATTATAGCACATGTCAGTGGGTGGGATATATTAGGCGGCAAGTAAACATTCTGTCCTCCAAGTTGATGTGCTAGAAGCAGGAAAAATGGGCAAGCATAAGGATTTAAGCAACTTTGACAAGGGCCAAATTGTGATGGCTAGATAACTGGGTCAGAGCATCTCCAAAACTGCAGCCCTTGTGGGGTGTTCCCGGTCTGCAGTGGTCAGTACCTATCAAAAGTGGTCCAAGGAAGGAAAAGCGGTGAACTGGTGACACGATCATGGGCGGCCAAGGCTCATTGATGCACATGGGGATCGAAGGCTGGGCTGTGTGGTCCAATCCACTGTAGCTCAAATTGCTGAAAAAGTTAATGCTGGTACTGATAGAAAGGTGTCAGAACACACAGTGCATCGTAGTTCGTTGCGTATGGGGCTGCGTAGCCGCAGACCAGTCAGGGTGCCCATGCTGACCCCTGTCCACTGCCGAAAGCGCCTTCAATGGGCACGTGAGCATCAGAACTGGATCACGGAGCAATGGAAGAAGGTGGCCTCGCCTGATCTTTCCTTTTACATCACATGGATGGCCGGGTGCGTGTGCGTCGCTTACCTGGAGAACACATGGCACCAGGATGCATTATGGGAAGAAGGCAAGCCGGCGGAGGCAGTATGATGCTTTGGGCAATGTTCTGCTGGGAAACCTTGGGTCCTGCCATTCATGTAGATGTTATTTTGACACGCACCACCTACCTAAGCATTGTTGCAGACCATGTTTACCCTTTCATGGCAATGGTATTCCCTGATGGCATTGGCATCTTTTAGCAAGATAATGCGCCCTGCCACAAAGCAAAAATGGTTCAGGAATGGTTTGAGGAACACAACAATGAGTTCAAGGTGTTGACTTGGCCTCCAAATTCCCCAGATCTCAATCCAATCGAGCATCTGTGGGATGTGCTGGACAAACAAGTCCGATCCATGGAGGCCCCACCTCGCAACTTACAGGACTTAAGGATCTGCTGCTAACGTCTTGGTGCCAGACACCACAGCACACCTTCAGAGGTTTAGTGGAGTCCATGCCTTGACAGATCAGGGCTGTTTTGGTGGCAAAAGGGGGACCTACACAATGTTAGGCAGGTGGTCATAATGTTATGGCTGATCGGTGTATATATAGGATATATATACATGTAGGATGTACAGGGTATCTGTTTGCATAATTTTGTTGAATGCAAGGATTGTCCTATGAGTTGGAATATAAGTCTGCTAAATGACTCAAATTATTTGCTTCAACAGACTCGAGCCGCTCCACCCATGTGTATGCTAGGATAGAGGATTTTAGACCATGGATATTGATCTGTTGTCTCTCAATTACAGGTGTAAAGAGGGTTACCAAGGACTACGTTGTGACCAGTTCGTACCCAAGACTGACTCCATCTTATCTGACCCAAGTATGTGACCCATGTTCCTTCACTGATCCTGAAAACGAATAGAGTATTAGTATTAGTGTTAGATGAAAAATAAATCTGCATACATTTTTTTGTTTTTTCTAATGTACAAATCACATGCGAGGGGAAAGTATAGGAAATGTTTTTATTAAAACCCTAGCAAACAGTGAAATAAACATTAGGTTTTCTGAAAGATGCTTGAAGTTTCTTTTGTTTATATGTTTATATTTCACAATAACATGTTTTTTCAACAATAAGTGGAATGCAGACACCATGCTTCCCTTCCAATGCATATATATTATCCGAATATTGACGCTCAATTGCAAAATAGGTCTGACAAATTTTGTAACAAGTCCAATTGTATTTGTCTGTGTTTTGAAAGCTTTCAGACCAGGCAATTCATCACAATACTATAAATTGTGCACTAAAATTTTAAAAGTTTACTCCAGTTAAAAGATTATAATTGTATCTGATAGCCCTAATTCAAAATAATAAATTTATAGAAGAGTATCTGTTAACATTATTAATTTCACTAGCAGACACATTCACACATTTATGCAGTTGTATAATGATTCACATGTACCTCTCAATATGACCCCTTACGAAATTAGTAACATTTAAGAAAAAAATACACAGACACAAAGCTTCTTATTTTCTTTTTTACTGTGTATACTTAAGAACAATGTTTTAGGGAAACAGCTTTGACATGTCTACAATTAAATTAGCCTAAAGATGCTTTTAGGAAACCAGGCCCTGATCAAGATAAATGCAAACGTATTGAGGCAGGCTTCACATTATGCCCTCCAGCAAAGGACATAAACTGTGCTGGCCACACACACTGTATACTTTTAATTACCTAGTCCAAGGAGAAAAAGTGTCCTTGAGTTGACTTTCTCTTTTTTATACCGTAAGCAGACAACGATAAAAATCTGTACATTGTGGGAGTACGTTATGCAAATTTTCTGTATAATCTTGTCATCTTAAAGTCTGAAACCGGTGTGTCCATATAATACGAGTTTGCTCACGTTGCGACCCCTCCCTATCTTGCTATTTCTAGATTTGTTGAGGCCCACCTACAACTCTGTGGCTGTAGCAGAGCAACAAAGGACAAGTTGTGAGTCACATATGGTGGCATCCCATTCAATGCACAAGAAATGGCAACATTTTTCTAGCTTGAGAGAGTGCAAGTCCCATAATCACTCGTCTTTGACCCTCTCACATTATCCAACCTACATTATCTTGCCTACAATGTTAGGATTTACCTATAACCCAAGAAATTATAATGTATATTCGAAAACAAGGCAAAATCATAGTTAAAATTGTGTAATGTATGGCCAGATTTGGTCCCTAATCGTCTTAGCTTTATGAAGTGAATTAATTTTCTAACAGAGGGTAACAGATAGAAGCCCTCGGTTCGAGGCTGCTGAGTCCCTTTTATTAGAAACGGCAGGCATTGTTAAACCCTCCTTCCTGCCAACTTTGTAACAGTCAAATAAAAATATTTTCTATTATTTGGATATATTTTTCAATGTGGCTTTGTGTATAAAAGTCTCTGGTATCATTTGAATAAAAAAAATATATTAAATATACATTAAAATAAATGTATTATTTCGTAACGCAAGCATTTATATTACAAAAAAGTATTATTTTGAAACAGAGTTAATCAATTACATTCTGAGAGTAATCTGAGAAAAGTAACTGTTTTGGAGAAATGCTTATAGACATCCAAACATCACAATGTAAGATTTTCCTATAGATAGATACTTCCTGTGGGATTTTTGTGGATGTACAAGAAATATTTTAGAATTTTGTTTTTTAAACAATTCCCTTTTTACACGAATAGTTTAGGATTGGTTCCTATGAATATCAATATATATCAAATATTAAAGAATATTATAGAAATCTGTTAAGATTTCTATAGGATGGTTTTAAATCATGGTAGAAAATCACGTATTATATTATGGGAAAAGTGGTATTAACAGTATGTGTGTCGTTCCGAGAAGGGACTGTTTCAACCACACTGGTAAAATGAAATGCTTTGAAACACTACAAGTGACAACTGAGCTTCACCAACTTTAAGGAGTTTTGAAACATTCCATGTTTTGTTATAATACCACTTAACCAGGTACTGGGAGTACTAGCAGGTTGATACTACAAATAATTTTTTTAATGCAACCCAGTGTCCAAAAAGTTGGGATGCTGTGTAAAATGTAAAGAAAAACAAAATGCAATCATGTGCAAATCATTTAAACCCTATATTCAATAGAAAATAGTACAAAGACAACATATCACATGTTGAAACAGAAATTTTGAAATTTTACTGTTTCTTAAAATATATATGCCCACTTTGAATTTGATGCCAGCAACATGTCTCAGAAAAGCTGAGACAGGGTCAACAAAGACTGGAAAAGTTGTGTAATGCTAATAAAAACCTGGTGGAACATCTCAACTAAATTGGTAAATTGGTAACAGACCAGGAACATGATTGGGTTTAAAAAGAGCATCCCAGAGAGGAAGAGTTTGGGGATCTCATCATCTACGGTACATAATATCATTAAAAGATTCAGAGAATCCAGAGAAATCTCTGTGTTCAAGGGACAGCACTGCATTAAAAACAGACAGGATTCTGTAGGGGACATCACTGCATGGGCTCAGGAACACTTCCTAAAATCATTGTCTGTAAACACAGCACATTGCTGCATCCACAAATGCAAGTTTAAACTCTAACCCTACCATGCAAATAAGAACCCATACAGTATCTCAAAGAAGTGAGTACACCCCTCACATTTTTGTAAATATTTGATTATCTTTTCATGTGACAACACTGAAGAAATGACACTTTGCTACAATGTAAAGTAGTGAGTGTACAGCTTGTATAACAGTGTAAATTTGCTGTCCCCTCAAAATAACACAACACACAGCCATTAATGTCTAAACTGCTGGCAACAAAAGTGAGTACACCCCTAAGTGAAAATGTGTCAATATTTTGTGTGGCCACCATTATTTTCCAGCACTGCCTTAACCCTCTTGGGCATGGAGTTCACCAGAGGTTCACAGGTTGCCACTGGAGTCCTCTTCCACTCCTCCATGACAACATCACGGAGCTGGTGGATGTTAGAGACCTTGCGCTTCCATTTGAGGATGCCCCACAGATGCTCAATAGGGTTTAGGTCTGGAGACATGCTTGGCCATCACCTTTACCCTCAGCTTCTTTAGAAAGGCAGTGGTCGTCTTGGAGGTGTATTTGGGGTCGTTATCATGTTGGAATACTGCCCTGCGGCCCAGTCTCCGAAGGGAGGGGATCATGCTCTGCTTCAGTATGTCACAGTTCATGTTGGCACTCATGCTTCCCTCAATGAACTGTAGCTCCCCAGTGCCGGCAGCACTCATGCAGCCCCAGACCATGACACTCCCACTACCATGCTTGACTGTAGGCAAGACACACTTGTCTTTGTACTCCTCACCTGGTTGCCGCCACACACGCTTGACACCATCTGTACCAAATAAGTTTATCTTGGTCTCATCAGACCACAGGACATGGTTCCAGTAATCCATGTCCTTAATCTGCTTGTCTTCAGCAAACTGCCGGCTTTCTTGTGCATCTTCTTTAGAAGAGGCTTCTCTCTGGGACGAAAGCCATGCAGACCAATTTGATGCAGTGTGCGGCGTATGGTCTGAGCACTGACAAGCTGACCCCCAACCCCTTCAACCTCTGCAGCAATGCTGGCAGCACTCATATGTCTATTTCCCAAAGACAACCTCTGGATATGATGCTGAGCACGTGCACTCAACGTCTTTGGTCGACCATGGCGAGTTAAACCGTTGTATGGTCTTGGCCATCGTGCTGCAGCTCAGTTACAGGGTCTTGGCAATCTTCTTATAGCCTAGGCCATCTTTATGTAGAGCAACATTTTTTTTTTTCAGATCCTCAGAGAGTTCTTTGCCATGAGGTGCCATGTTGAACTTCCATTGACCAGTATGAGGGAGTGTGAGAGCGATAACACCAAATTTAACACACCTGCTCCCCATTCACACCTGAGACCCTGTTACACTTACGAGTCACATGACACCGGGGAGGGAAAATGGCTAATTGGGCCCAATTTGGACATTTTCACTTAGGGGTGTACTCACTTTTGTTGCCAGCAGTTTAGACATTAATGGATGTGTGTTGAGTTATTTTGAGGGGACAGCCAATTTACACTGTTGTACAAGCTGTACACTCACTACTTTACATTGTGGTAAAGTGTCATTTCTTCAGTGTTGTCACATGAAAATATATAATCAAATATTTACAAAAATATGAGGGGTGTCCTCACTTCTGTGAGATAATGTATATTAACAAGGTCCAGAAACACCGTCACCTTCTCTGGGCCCCGAGTTCATTTAAGATGGACTGAGGCGAAGTGGAAAATTGTCCTGTGGTCTGGCAAATCCAGATTTGAGATTCTTTTTGGGAATCATGGACGCCGCATCCTCCTGGCTAAAGAGTAGAGGGACCATCTGGCTTGTTATCAGCGCTTATTTCAAAAGCCAGCATCCGTGGTGGTATGGGGGTGCATTAGTGCACATGGCATGGGTGACTTGCACATCTCTGAAGGCACCAATAATGCTGAACAATATATACACCAAGACAATTCCAAACCACATTCTGCACGTATTATAACATCATGGCTCAGAGTAAGAGTCCGGGTGCTGTACTGGCCTGGTTGCAGTCCAGACCTGTCACCCACTGAAAACATTTGCCGCATTATGAAATGAAAAATACGATAAAGGAGAGTCTGAACTGTTGAGGAGCTGCAATCCTATATCATGCAAGAATGGGAATACATTTAACTTTCAAAACTACAGCAATTGGTCACCTCAGTTCCCAAACGCTTACAGAGTACTGTTAAAAGCAGAGGTGATGTAACACAGTGGTAAATATGCCCTTGTCCTAACTTTTTTGAAACGTGTTGCTGGCATCAAATTCAAAATATTGCTGGCATCAAATTTAATATACTTTTCCAAAAACAATAACATTTCTCAGTTTCTAGACTTGATATGTTGTCTTGTTAACTTGATATCTTGATATGTTAACTATTTTCAATTAAATAAAGGGATAAATGATTTGCACATCATTGCATTCTGTTTTAATTTGCATTATACACAGCTTCGCAACATTTTTGTAAACAGGGTTATATTTCAATTCTTAATACAGTATTATTGTATAATGCATGCATTTGGACAGCACTTTGAGAAATGCACTCGCAGCAGGTTCCATAGCATGCATTACATTACTCTACAATTATGATATGAAAAGGTAGGAATTGGTTGTGTTATTGTATAAAATAATTTTGCCTGATGTTATTCAAGTTCGGTCATCATGATCCATTACACATTTTTGAAACTACATGCTACTTGATAGTAAATTTAAAACATTAGATTTCTTATTTGTAACATTTTGTAAAAAATAATTATAAACGTGTTGAATTACCCAGAATGTTTTACAAACAAATCCATATTACAAGATGAGTTTAAAACCACTTGAAGTTTCCTCAAACAAATGTTTATTTACAGGTTTAGCTTTTCTTTGTCTCCTGTTTCATATCTGTCTAAACAAAGAATAGACAAATAAAATTAAGTTTGAATTCCACAAACAAATATTCTCAGTAAGCTCCTATCATCAAACAACATGACCATATTAGCATTTAACTATTGAATTATAAAGGTACACACAGGGCCGTTGCTACTATGGGGGAAGGTGAATATGATTCATGGGGCCCATGGCTGGATGGGGGCCCACTGATCGCTATAATATCAATGTCATCCGTAAGTGAGAGGACCCAGGCACTTATCTTTTCAGGGGTCTCAGGATTCCTGGTAACGTCCCTGGGTACACACATGGACTACCAACCCCCCACCACACACACACAATCATGGAGTCTTTCTATTTTTACAGTGCAGGTACAGAATGCCTCGTCCTTATTAAACTGCTTACAACAGAAACGATTTATATGAACTCTGTATTTGATCCACATATCTGTGTTAAATAGATGTATTTAGGAAAAGTCAAGGATGGAGTGGAATATGACTTTACTTTAAAACAGAAAAGATGACTCAGTCAAAATAAATTACTTGGCCTTTCTACTGTAATTTGGGTCTGACCTTGCTAGTGTTATTGGGGTCTAAAAGTTTGACTTAAAGGACATACAACTCCGTGTGGCCTGAGTCTAAAATCACCGTGATTCCTTTATAGTTCACTCCTTTAGCAAGCAAGCAAGTTTATTTATATAGCACAATTCATACATAGTAGCAATTCAATGTGCTTTACAAAGAAAAAGAAAAAATATAAAAATACAATAGCATAAAAAAAATACTCAAATGAAAACATCAAAACAACATCATAATAATAAAACATAGAATAAGAAAATAGAAATAGAATAAAAATGGGATAAAAACGTAGATAGCTATAAAAGCTGTAAAGCTAAACTGTGCAGTTAAGTTTAAGTGCTCTGTCATAGGCGTGTGAAAAGAGAAGTGTTTTTAACCTGGATTTAAAAATGTATACGTTTGGGGCATGTCTAAGATCTTCTCGTGGTTTATTTCAGTTGTGTGCAGCATAACTGCTAAACACAGCTTGACCATGTTTAGTTTGGACTCTGGGCTCTATTAGCTGACCTGTGTTTGTGGATCTAAGAGCCCTGCTCGCTTTATATTCTTCAAACATATCAGAAATGTATTCGGGGCCTAAACCACTCTGTGATTTATAAACTAAAAGCACCACTTTAAAATCTATTCTGTAACTGACTGGAAGCCAGTGCAAAGATTTAAGAACCGGAGTGATGTGTTCTGTTCTCTTGGTCCTGGTTAACATTCGAGCAGCAGCATTCTGAATGAGCTGCAGCTGTTTTACAGTCTTTTTGGGGAGTCCAGTTGGGGAGTCCAGTACTGTAAAGAGGCCAGTAAAGTAGTCAACCCTACTAGAGATAAAAGCATGGATGAGCTTCTCTTGGTCTTTTTGGGACACCAAGCCCTTGATTCTGGCTATATTTTTAAGATGGTAGAATGCTGTTTTGGTGACCGCTTTGATATGACCGTTAAATGTGAGGTCTGTGTCTGTCAGAACACCAAGATTACGCACTTGGTCCCTGGTTTTTAAGGCCGGAGAATCCAGCTCTTTACTAATACTAGTTCTTTTATTTTTCTTGCCAAACACAATAATCCCTGTTTTATCTTGGTTAAATTGTAGACAATTTTGGTTCATCCAGGTATTTATGTGCTCTATACAGTGACACAGTGAGTCTATTGAGCTGTTGTCAAATGGTTCGAGAGCCATATATAATTGAGTATCATCGGCATAGCTATGGTAGGTAATGTTGTTGTTCTGTAGAATTTGCCCAGAGGTAGCATATAGAGATTGAACAGAAGCGGTCCGAGAACTCATCCCTGGGGAATTTCGCATGTCATAGCCACCCTATCAAATTCATGATTACCAATGGTGATAAAGTAACTCCGGCCATCTAGATAAGATCTGAACCAATTAAGGACTGCCCCGGAGAGTCCTACCCAATTTTCCAGCCTATCTAGAAGTGTTCTATGATCTGCAGTGTCAAATGCTGCACTGAGATCTAATAGAACCAGAACTGTTATTTTATCGGAATCAGTATTCAGCCGTATATAATTTAAAACTTTTATCAGGGCCGTTTCAGTACTGTGGTGAGGTCGGAAGCCTGATTGAAATTTGTCTAAGAGACCGCTTGAGTTCACAAAATTGCTGAGTTGATTGAAGACAACCTTCTCAATGATCTTGGCTATAGAAGGGAGATTTGATACAGGTCTATAGTTGTTCAATATAGATGTATCCAGTGTTCTCTTTTTTAATAGGGGCTTAATGGCAGCTGTTTTTAGAGACGTTGGGCAAATGCCTAATTGCAGAGAGCTATTAACTATTAGCTGTAGGTCCATTGTTATGAAATTGTTTTAAAAAGTCTAATGGCAGTGTGTCGAGACAAAATGTGGAAGCTTTAAGATGTCGAACTGTTTCTTCTAGGGATTTTTGATCAATTGTATTAAATTGCAACACAATAACCAAGTTATGTCTTGGTGGTCGTAGTGACGGTACAGTGTCCTTGTTAGAAACACGCAAACTCATTACATTTCACAGTGGACATGAGTTCTGATGCTATCTGCTTAAGGGAGTTTGTAAGCTTGTCGACCATGGCAAATAGAGTACGGGTATTGTTGATATTCTTGTTGATCATTCCCGATAAATGTTGCTCTCTGGCCCTGTGTAACTCATTGTTGAATCTACCAAGGCTTTGTTTATAGATGTCATATTGGATTTGAAGTTTAGTGCTCATAGTTTACTTTACCATTACCAGTGCAATACGATCCATGACATTCAATATTTTGGCATTAAAATTATCCAGGAGTACATCAACTGATTCAGCACTTATTGTTGCGGAGATAGCTATGGCTTCCATGAACTGAGCATTGGTACTCTCATTAATGTACCTTTTTTTTAACAGAAACAGAGTTTACTGGAACATCCGGGTGATCAGTGATTCAAAGAAGACACCAGAAATGATCAGACGGGGCCAAGTCTTCAACCATGACAGAGGAAATATCGAGACCTTTAGAGATAACCAGATCTAGAATGTGGCCTCGAGTGTGTGTACTCTTTCACATGCTGAGTGAGATCAAATGTGTCAAGTAGTTCAAAAAGTTCTTCAAGTTCAATCCAAAGTTCAAAAGGTTTATTTGTTATTTGCAATAACAAGTTACGGCAATGAAATGCTTGGTTTTCCTACTCCCGACAGTGCAGTTAAAAGTTAAAAAGTAACAGTAATTATGATTTAAAAAAAAAATAAGATAACACAATCAATCAGTAATAACATTATACAAAAACACACATCAATAATAATAACTATACAACTATACAACCGTAGTGCAATGTAAAAGTGACAGGTATGCATGATATAAGTGGCAGATGTGCAAGATATAAAGTGACAGGTGTGCATGGACTATGGATGGAAGGGAAGAGGGGTTCCCAAGTTGAGCAGCCTTACAGCCTGTGGAAAGAAGCTGTCCCGTAGCCTGTTTGTTTTGGTCTGAATACTCCTGTACCTTCTGCCCCTATCGGCAGCTTGGTAAACAGTCCGTGGCATGGGTGGCTGGGACCTGTAATGATCCGTTTGCTCCTCCTCCTATACCTCTCTGTGTAGAGATCTTGCAGGGATGGCAGGTCAGACCTTGTGATGCTCTCTGCTGTTTTAATCACCTTCTGAAGTGCTTTGCGGTCAAGGGCGGTGCAGCTGCCATACCAGGCGGTGACACAGCCGGTCAGGATACTCTCGATAGTGCATCTGTAGAAGTTGGTGAGTATCCTGGAATCCATGCCAAATCATCTTAATCGGTGTAGGAAGAAGAGCCGTTTCCTGGCCTCCTTCACCACAACGTTAGAGTGATGAAACCAGGTTAAGTCATCACTGATGTTGACCCCGAGGAACCTGATGGTGTGAACTCTCTCTATTGCAGGCCCATTGATGTGTATGGGGGCGTGGTCTCCCCGCCGCTGCTTCCTGTGATCAACAATCATCTCCTTCGTTTTGCTGATATTGAGCTGGAGGTTGTTATCCTGACACCACGAAGTCAGTGACCTTACTTCGTCTCTCTAGAGGCTGACTCGTCGTTGTCAGAGATCAGGCCTATAATGGTGGTGTCGTCAGCAAACTTAAAGATGGTGTTGGAGATGTGAGTTGCCAGGCAGTCGTGGGTGAAGAGAGAGTACAGGAGCGGGCTCAACACACAGCCCTGGGGGGAACCAGTACTGAGAGTCAGTGAGGAGGAGGTGGCGTTGCCCATCCGCACCACCTGGGGTCTGCCCGTCAGGAAGTTCAGGATCCATCTGCACATAGTGGGGTCGAGACCCAGATCCCTGAGCTTAACCGCCAGCTTGCGGGGCACAATGGTGTTGAAGGCTGAGCTATAGTCAATGAACAGCATTCTCACATATGTGTTCCTTTTGTCCAGATGAGAGAGTGCAGAGTGGAGGGTCAGAGCGATGGCGTCCTCTGTGGATCTGTTTTGTCTGTAGGCATGGAGTCTGTGATGTGTGTTTTAACAAGCCGCTCAAAGCACTTCATGATGATTGGTGTGAGTGCTACAGGGTAGTAGTCATTCATGCAGAGGACTTTTTGCTTTTTTGGCACAGGAACAATGATGGACTTTTTGAAGCAGGTGGGGACCACTGACTGACGTAGCGATAGGCTGAAGGTATCAGTAAAGACATCAGCCAGTTGCTCAGCACAGACCTTGAGAACACGACCTGAGATGTTATCTGGTCCAGGAGCCTTGCGGGTGTTAATCCTTTTTAGGGCTTTACAGACGTCTGACTTGGTCATTTGGAAACGGCAGCCATCCTCGTCCATTCGAGTATCTATGCCAGGGATGATGTTCTCAAAGCGAGCATAGAAAGAGTTCAGTTCCTCTGGGAGAGAAGCCAACACTTCCCCCACACTACCTGTATTGCCTTTATAGTCAGTGTTGGTTCTCAGACCACTCCACATGTTCCTGGTATTGGAGCCCTGGTAGAGAGATTCTACTTTGACTCTGTATTGACTTTTTGCAGTTTTTATTGCCTTCCTGAGATCATACCGGGATTTCTTATAATTGTCCATGCTGCCGGAGTTGGCATTATTGTCCATATTATTATCTGTGTGGATGTTAAAATCCCCTGTAATAATAAACAAGTTATAATCAACTGATATAACAGAGAGTAGTTCAGCAAAATCATCAGTAAAATTTGCAGAATATCATGGAGGTCTGTAAATGGTTAAAAACAAACTTTTGGGGGTAGTCTTCAATGTAAAACAGGTATTCAAAAGAAATAAAATTACCAAGTGTATTTTCTTTGCACCGGAATGTATCTTTGAATAGGGCAGCCACTCCTCCTTTCCTATGATTTCAACAAGTATTCATATAACCAAATTTTTCAGGTGCTGTCTCATTAAGAACAATAGCACTACAATCTTCTGTTAGCCACGTTAGTAGTAAATGTAGAGTATATTGTGTCAGAATGGTGATTTATGACCCTAGTGGGCGGGGCTTCCAGAGTGGTGTGACAGTTGGGCGGGACATCCGGTTTGCTGGGCGGGACTTCCAGTGTGACGTATGGACTTCCTGTATGACGTGCGTTAGGGTGGGACTTCCGGAATGACGTATGCATGTCCGGTGACTTTTGTGATTTATGATTGCATTGATGTGTCTATGTTTGATGTTTTACAATGACTGATAAGCACCCCGGATGAGTGTTATAACAGGTGCGCTATGTTTGATGTTTAACAAATGGGTCTTAGGGTTCCGGAATGTTAAATTCCCAGGCAATAAATGAGTGTTGTGTCAGCGGCAAGATGTTTGGTGTTCAACAAAAGGGTGCCAGGGCCCAGCAATGCTATAACCCCCCCCCCCCCCCCCGGTATTTTATGTTCCGACAATTGGTGCAACAGATGTCATACAACCGGTGGGTGTTAACCTTTCATGTTTTATGGGTTGATTGGCGTGGTCTGTGTATTTAAACCACGCAGACCCTTGTGATGGTCATTCAGTATTGTCTGAGTAAACTTACCAACACAATACAAAACATGGCGGATTGTGCGTCGATCAATGTTTTGTGTGAAACACCATTGAAAGCTAACAGCTTAACCGCAGCTCAGTGAGTCTGCAAAAGATTACAAATGCTCAGCAGAGACGCAATCAACATGGCAGCACCGAAGAAACCGATGCAGAGTTTAACCCGAATCCATCATCTGCACCAGGATATGTTGGCACGGGAATGGAAGTTGGACAACGGTCGGATCGGTGGATACATTTTCAACCCAGAGATACCGGAGGTTGCATTTTATGAATTACCTGAAGGCCAAGAGTTTAAGGCCGGTGTGACTGATCAAGTGGTTTTTAACGCCAGTTTATGGAACACCTTTCGAAAAGTGATTTATTTGGGGCCAAAACAGGGCACCCATAATACGGTAGATGTACTGTTTAAAGTTTTCGAGGGAATGAAGCAGTATGACTCTGTTGAGATTGGAACTATTTCCGGAAAATGTCAGCGGGTTAGATTGTGACTGCGACTGCGGACGGTTCGACTGACGTAAGACCCTGAAGCCCCGCCTTAAGCTAACACCGTCCTCAACACAGCATAAAAACAGACATACCGCCTGTGACTATCAAGCAGTCGGAAGAATTTACAAAACATGTCTCAAGATTACTACCAAGCGGATATTGAAGAACCCAAGGCTGAGGACTGGCTGTGTGACGCCTGGGATGACAACGCTGAGGCCTTCTACGGAACCCCTGACCCCGACAGCTCGATTCCACCGGCATACCTAACAAGAAACTACCATTGGATTGACCGGATTGGTGATCAGTTAGGTCCTCTTAATCTGTCATACCTTTCAAATGCTAACAAGAGTTATCACAAAATGGACAAAGACCTTGCACCAAAAGTTTTAAAGATCATCAAAGAAACATTAGGCATGATTCTGGAAAACGTTGTTGGGGCTATTCTCCACAAAGCATGCATTGGTTGTGAAGTGGACCACCCGAGCCAGAGAAGACATTCTTGTCTCGATCCTCCTGATTATTTTTTTGAGACCCATTATGATGACATTGTGGAGACAGTTTTAACACCGCGACTGAATCATATGTTGGTAAAGGCTTTGAACGCATCAGGGTTTCATGCACCGCTTACCGATGTTCACGTGGCCGCTGAGAACTTTCTGCATGACCTCAAGTTGGAGCCGAACATCACACAGAGACTGAGTGAGAACAGGGATGAATACATGGATAAATTTAATGAGGATGCAGTATGCGACGCAAACAGTCTGCTGTATAAGGATGGGTAAGTTCAGTTGTCGTGTTTACATGTATATAAACAAATCCTATGTGGGCTTAGCGATTAAAGAGTTGATGCACAAAGCTATCAAGAGCAGTGTTGATGGTTGTAGACCTTTTAATAACCGAGACCATGTCAGTATAAAACGTTTTAATAATCTGAACAAGCATATGGAAACGGTCAGGAACACACCTGATGATTGGTGGCAATTGTTGTCAAACGGTGTTGAATCAACGGCTCTAAACAACTTCATGTATAAACTTCTAACATTTTCAAATGTTGACAACAAAGACTTTAAAATTGGGCATCTGTTATGTTTGTTTACGTATGTAACAGATGTCTGTGTGATAAAATTGCTGAGTAATGATGCTGTGGATGTAGATTGTATTTCTAAATTGTTTACAGATTTTATAACCAGCAGAAATCTGAATGTTTGTGTAACTTTTCTGAATTTCTTGGATGATGTGTAATTTCGAAAACTCAAATAAAACGATGTTAAACATGTATTACTTCTCATTATTGCCCGAATGCTCTACGATG
>JACXGI010014909.1:0-18200 GCA_016801175.1 Esox masquinongy | reverse complement strand
TATTCTAATTTTCTGAGATACTGAATTTGGGATTTTCATTAGTTGTCAGTTTTAATCATCACAATTAAATGAAATAAACATTTGAAATATATCAGTCTGTGTGTAATGAATGAATATAATATCCAAGTTTCACTTTTTGAATGGAATTACTGAAATAAATCAACTTTTTGATGATATTCTAATTATATGACCAGCACCTTTATATGGCCAGCCAGACTGGAATGCATTTCAGTTAACAGGTATGCCCAGTCTAAAGTAAATTTTTGCCCATCTATCTATCTATCTATATATTTATATACACAGTACTGTGCAAAAGTCTTGAGAAGATGGTGAAGATAGAGGGGAGAGGTTTTGCTGAAAGAGCAGTAGATCAGATTCAAACTCAGGCTGCAGTGCAGGTGTGTCTCAGGCACTGGTGCAGACCACTCGACCATACAAGGCCACACTTTTTACTTTTTATTGTTTTACTGTTTATTTGTACTTATTTTAATGTTATATAGAGTTTTTTGAGCAAATAAACACTTAATGCCCAGATAGTTTTAAACAATGTTGTCATGTGGCCTAAGACTTTTGCACAATACTGTGTGTGTGTGTGTGTGTGTGTGTGTGTGTGTGTGTGTGTGTGTATATACACACACACACACACATCAACATGAGACTAATGGAGTATCACGTTGCAATTTGCATGATGCATTAGCTCAGGCTGCATGACAGAAGGCTGTAAAAGCTTTTCCAAAGGGGATTATATTCATTTACTACAGGAAGCAAAGTAGTCTGAGTGTCTGAGATGGGACAACCCCCCCACCCACTCACTCTTGTCTTCTGTAACAATTGCAGTGAACTCATCGCATCATGTCACTATGACCCATCTGCCTACTGTGACCATAAGTATATTTACCCTACTAGCCTAGCTTGCTGACAGGCATGGTAGACAAACTAGGCAACAGTTAAACATACCCTAATGTAATTGCTGGACAAGGGATTAATTGGCTAATGCTATTTTTCATTGATTGTCTGTTGTCCTTGCAGGTTTACTTAGTTTGCAGAGCATGGCACTTGCACTGCAGGGTTGTGGGTTTGACTCCCACAGGGGAATGGTAAGAATTAGGGTGATTAGGGTTTGATAAAGTTGCAAATTCCTGCAGCCACCCTGCTGATTTGCTTCCTTCGCAATCGCAACGCTGCTGGAACAGGTAAAATAATTGGCGAAACAGCCCCCCCACACACAGCCCCGTCCTTCAGAGCTATGCTTTCTGGTACCTCTCAGACGATCGGTTCAATCTCCCCCTCGGGCCTCCATGTGTTTTCAGACCTCCCGATAAACAAACGAAGCAGTCGGCAGCATCATGTTGTGGGGATTCTCCTCCATATAGTCTCTTGTCTGTAGATATCTGAATGAGTTATCCGTCTGTTAGACTGGAACCATCAACAAAGATGCATTGTTTGGACACAGGGTTGAACCTTGTGGTCTAGAACACCTTGATAATTTGCCGATCTGTTGGTGAATAGTAAGAGCCCACTGCTGAAAAAGGCACAAGAAAGCCTTATTGAACTACCTAAACAAGTAGTGTGCAAGGAAAAATAGTAGGAAATGTTCTGTGAACAAAATAATTTGAATTAATGCTCTTTGGCAATACAGGTGCTATGTTTAAATAAAACAAACACAGTACATAACAGTGCAGTTTGCTTTGGGCTCGCTTTGCTGGTTTTGTAATTTGGGGCCAGGGATGTGTGCGAGGTATCATGAAGTCAGCATATGTTTTGGGTGTTTTAGGGTCCAATGCTCAACCCAAGGTCCAAACACTGTTTCCATTGAAGGTTGTGACTCTAACAGCAGGACAATGACCCTGAACACATCAGTCCAGGGATGAGTCACATCCATAACCCATCATTGTAACCCAAACTAGGGGTTGCAACAATGAGGTGTCAAGAGAAAACTGGACATTTTGTTTTACACCGGTCACAGATCTAAGTGTACATGAGGATAGCCACAAAATAATGTTGTATTAGCTGCAAAACGCTGTTGTTTTTGTTCACCTTATTCCCTTTATATTAAATGAAATATCTGGCATGACCAAATCACTTAGAAAGTGCACACAAACGCAGATGGGATAGACAGCCATGCGTTTATATGCCATATCACACCATGATCATTAGCTCAATCCTCAATGTAGTCTGTGTGTCTGTGTGTCTGTGTGTCTGTGTGTCTGTGTGTCTGTGTGTCTGTGTGTCTGTGTGTGTGTGTGTTGAGATTCAAGACATCAATATCAATACAGAGGCGAAATAAGGATGTGGTCCTTTTCCTCCACTGCTAATACCCATTAGTAGGCATTAGGAGTAGGATAATGCAGGACTAATGTAGGCTAGCAGGGAATTTTCTTTTTTCACTGGGGAATGGACAACCCAAACAGCCAGGGGGCCATCTCTCTCTCACACACACACACACACACACACACACACACACACACACACTATAGAGAACTGAGCTAATGATCATGGAGTGGTATGACTGTTAAACGCGTGTCTGTCCCTACCCATGCGCGCACGCGAAAACCAACCCAGACACGTGCAGAGCTGGGGCAACATCTGTTGTCTATACCCTAGCCTCTGTAAAGTGGCTGCTAACGCCTTGGCCAGCTCCGCCTTCACTTCTCACCAACAAGGGTGTCAGGTGGAGCAAGGGTTAGCAGGTCAGACGAACAAGGGGCATAGGTCTAAATTAGGACTAAATTGTGGACCGACAGTTTGCGTGTGATGGTGTGTCTGTGTCTGAGAGAAATTTGTGTTCTGAACTGTGAAGTTCGTAGCCCAAATTTGGTGATATCCAGTATTTGAGGCCTTACTTCGTTGCAGAAACTCCGATCGACTCGGGACAATCAGTGTGGAGATGTGGCTCTTACAAAGTTTATTTGATTCCATTCTGGGTCTTATTATGTTGCTTGCTTAACCAGGAAGTCTAGGCCAGTAGCTTTACGCCCCGGAAGGATCACACTCTCCGGCCTTCTACCTTCAGATCACAGGATTTGTTTGGATCTCTCTTCACACCAATCATGGGCCTTCCACCAGAAGGGGGATTCTAAAAAGTGTTTCTAATTGCACCACACACACACACACACACACACACACACACACACATAGTGGCCTACAACATAGTGTTGTATAATGTCAGTGGTGGTACAATGATTGGTCCAAATAGCTTTTCTTTTGTTGTTTTAAACTGGTACTGAAATAGCGGAGGCAGCTCTTTGCTTTCTTTCCAACTTGTGGTTTAGTGATGACTCAAAGGTGTGAAATAATTTATTCACACGTGTGATTGTTGTCTTCTAGTCCCAGCCATAAAGTCACGGACGTATAGGGTATAAAATGACTGCTTATAGAGGCTGTAATATATACTGTTTATGACTAGCTTCATATAGAATTAGTAATATGTATAGTCTATGAACCACAGCTTACATTGGTTGTAATATTGTAGTATTGGTTATGAATAATGGCATATAGAGGTTGGAACGTTTTTTTTATCAAAGACTTCGCTTCCCCAGTGATTTAACCCACGCACGTAATAGGTGCCTGCTTTGCAATGTTTGTGTGTGTTTGTATGTGTCTCTGTTTGTGTGTGTTTGTATGTGTCTCTGTTTGTGTGTGGGTTTTATAAAAGGGAGTGTGTAATCTACTATAATCCATCAAACAGCACAGCCCGGGCCTCTGTGCCTTCACTTGTTTTCGTGGGTCTGGGTGTGTCTGTTGATGTGCACGTGTGTGAAATCCCCAGGTTTTAGTGTCAGGCCCCACATTGATCTGTCTGACCACCCACATCTAGCAGAGATTCACTGCATGGCATTTGGCACTCTCTGACAGCATGGCTTTTGTCCTGCCCTTTCTCTGGTTCCTCCACTTGTAGGTGTTCATTGTAGATGAATTAGTGAATAAAGTGCACTGTGTGTCATGCTGGCGTGTGTGAATATACAGTAGATATCTTTTGTATAAGTCAGTCGATGGCGTTATGTTCTTGTCAACACAGATCAGTGCAAAGATCACTGGATGGCGATGCGGTCCCAGCAAGCAGGGAATGCCTTATGGATGTCAGGACAAACCTCCAGATGTCTGGCAAAGTCCTAACAACTGATTTTGTGTCTTTACATACTGTAGCACATAGACTGATTAAAGTCTGTTGACATAACACATGGACTGGTTAGAATCAAGTCTGTTGTCGTAACACGGAGGCCTAGACTAAAAATATCAAGTCTGTTGATAAAACACGTAGATTGATTAAAATCAAGTCTGTTGACTTAGCATGTCGACTGGTTTAAATCAAGTCTGTTGACTTAACATGTCGACTGGTTTAAATCAAGTCTGTTGACTTAGCATGTCGACTGGTTTAAATCAAGTCTGTTGACATAGCATGTCGACTGGTTTAAATCAAGTCTGTTGACTTAACATGTCGACTGGTTTAAATCAAGTCTGTTGACTTAGCATGTCGACTGGTTTAAATCAAGTCTGTAGACTTAGCATGTCTAATGGTTTGAATTAAATTTGTTCACATAGCATGCTTAAAAATAAAGTAATCTAGAGAGAGCTGCCTTTTGTGATTATTTTTTTCTTCATCCCAACGTGCATTTCAAAATGGCAGCCATGGGTACCGTTACCTAGCATGTACTAAACTGCAGCTTTCTGAAGGATAAAAAAGGTAGGCGCACTGGACATCTGACCACTGGATTGAGGTGTGTTTTGCTGCTGTTTACCACGCCGGGAGTTGGCCATACACGTTTACTCATCGGGCAGATATGACTCGAGGGAATGGAATTAACTGACATGTCTGAGGTTTGTATTTATTAACGCCTATTGGGCAACACGGCCCTGATGTCACATCAGGCCAGAGACCAGGAGAACAGACTGCTGAAATTTGGCCACTATCTGTGGAAGAGGTGGCCATTTTGTTTAACCTTTAAATTTAGGGTTAGGGTTTAAAGGTCTCTGAAAGAGACAAACATAAGTGCGCTGTGTGAAGATGCACGCGTGACGTTTGCATGGAAATATACTTTGTCTGTTTCTACTTCTATTCAGAAGTGTTGGCGTAGTACTGAACCTTCGTTTTCTTTCTTTCCCAAATGCTCAAACATTTGTTTCAAGGATGTATGCTCGCATTCAGGCGTGCCAAATGTATTTGGAAATATTTTACACTGCTGTGACATATTTTTATCGAATGTATTTTATATTTTACATCTTAAGATAAGTTCATGGTTATATTTAGTTGATAGTTTTTCCATTAGGTATTTTTTAATGTGCTGTTCTACTGCTCATGTGCATAAGAATTCAAGGTCAATTTAGGGGTGAGAAAAAGAGAAGTGAAAGCGGCACTTGTTGTTCTGTCCTGCTCGGTTTTTTTTTTTGGACAAGAGTTGCCTGTCCGGTTGCCTGTCGTATTCTGTAGGCAACCCCCTCCTTCAGAAAACAATTATGATTGGCTATGTCCACATTTATTTTTATGTAATGAAAAATGTTAATGAAAAGGATTTCTTATCAAAATCTCATCTGGACGTTTCTATATGCAAGAATTTTTTTGGATCCCGATTTACACCAGCCAAAAACAGAAGCTACTCTAACATCAAACATGACATAATACGGAACATTATTAGACAGTCACAGTACTGACAGAACTGCTTACATTTTAAAACAACGGTTAAGTCCATTGTGCTACTGAGATCTTGGACGCACCAAAAAAAACAAAAGACACAACTTAATAAAGAATGTTAACCGACAAATATACTACAAACACAGAGCTACATACACTTAAGAAAACGTTTGCTTCATTGCCACAAATGTTTTGTCTGAGGCTTTCCCTGGAATTTCTAATCTCACATCACCATTCTGTATGCATCACATTGTTTATCCCTTACTTACTGTGTTTGACGTCACCACAATGCCCGCTATCATAAAAGGCAGTTCTCTCTTTTCTCTGACCTTTACAAAGGCTAAAGATCCAGAAGCATCTGCTCATGTGCAGATGTCACGTTCCAGCCTACTTGCTTAGACTGCTTACTGCTATTTGCCAAGATATATTTATCGTTCCCAGAGTTATAGAACACTACTTTGAAGGGCCTGGTTCAGCGGTACCATGCAGGCTGGTACTCGGAATGTGCTTTCAAATTGCGTGGGATTTTTATATTGGCTGTTTAATCTCAGAGGTTAAGAAATGTGACGCAGAGACGTGGCCCACATTACTGGGTTGATCAAATCTTAGCAGTGTGAAAGCAGACATGAACTCCACAGCCGATAAGTAAGCAAAGTTTCGGTGGAACGAGTTGCAACTAGCCCATTTGGTAAAATACGAAGTGAATAAAGAAGAAATGCGTTCACAGAACATGACCTGCATGTGCACGGAAGCTTCTAGTTCTTCAGTGAAAGAGATTCATACTATCTGAAGGTGTGAGAAAAAAACAGATTATCAACCAATCCAATCATCAAACACAGTGTAAGTCGCGGCAGCCTTGGTGAATGTCCTATCTGAAAGTGTTACCTGTTAGTTGTGTAGTAGAGGGTAAAAGCAGTTCACCCACTTTTTGTAAGCAGTTTATCCACCTTTTACAAAACTATGCAATGAAGGTATAAGGTGTGTAAATGTTTTCAGCATGACCACAGGTCAATGCATTATTTACAACTGCACCACTGATGTTAACAGCGTGTGGCATCTTATGAAGAATAACAGAACTTAGAGAGGAACTCATGAAAACCACACTCACTTAACCAGCGATGGCTAATAAAAGCTTTGCTGCCAAATGCGGAATAGACCGAGTGTGCCAGAAAGGGTGGTGTTGGGGAGTGTGTGTTTGTGCGAGTGTTTGTGCGAGTGTGTGTGTGTTTTCATTGATTCATGTGTGCAGGGTGAAATGCATAGACATGGGAGGAAGGCTGTTGTTGTTATATGGTCCTTATCTGTAATCAAGAGATCAGGAAATGGCTCTTCAGTATGGAATTCCCATGATGCCTAACTGAATTCACATAAAGCTGCCCCAGTACATTTTGTAAAAAAAATTATGCAGATAAAACAATAAAAGATCACATAAAAAAGATACTGTGTGTATTTTTTTTGTTAAATAAATTCAATCAGAGAAAATAGAACATTTATTACCTTAAAGAGAGTCAAAAAATAACGACCCACATATTCTTCAACCTGTGAATTTCTGCACGCTGACTGTGAACAGATCAACTAGGCTTAAGGGGAAAACGGTAATTGTTTTGGTCACCAGTGGAAGGACCGAAGGGGATTAGTTTCACCTTATCCTCTGAGTGGACAAATATCCAGCTTCCTAACCTGTATTGTAATGTCCCTGCATCTATCTTTACAGTATATCTTGAAGAATATACAGTACATCTCCTAATCTATTAGTGTATCTAAGTAGTGTTTCTTTCTAGTTAAGGCCACCTATTTTAAGTACTGACTATATTTCCTGAGTTAGCATAGCTTGCTGCAAGCTAACTGTTGATGGATCAACTCGGTTTAAGGGGCAGTTTGTCATTGTTTTGGTAGTCAGTGCCAGGACTGGAGGGAGCAGGTTGCACCTAAGCTAGGGCATCCCCAATTAGTGTGAGTGCAAAAGCCTTTCTATTCCTTTCCGCCGCAGGTGTAAGCGTCGTTCTGTTGCCGAAAACAGAAACCCTTCTGTCGAGTTGTTCTGCGGTGTTGCTGCAGTCCTCTAACGAAAGATAGGACAGCCTCAGGCCACTCTCACAGTTGAGACGAATCCTGCATTGGCTCATTATAATGAAAACCCTTCTAGTCGTGTGGCCTTGTACCTTGCGCTACCCATGTGGAATAACTGGTTTCCGGTAGCGTTTGTAACTGATGTCCGCGTGGCTTAGTTCTCCTCGGCCTATGCTGCCCTTCAGGCCCTTCCTTGGCTGTTTGGCTTCACCATCCTCCCCCTTCGTCTTCCCTCTCTGTGCAGGATGTCAACAGCAGTTCTTTATGATTGAATTAGGAAGTTTGTACTGTGAGAAAGTCAGACGTTCAAGATTGATTCTCAGACAGTCTTGATTTGCGGCGCAGCAAGGAGGACCTAGACTCTTAATGAGCACTGTAGGGGTGTCTTGAAACGTGAAAAGTGGTCACATCGGCCGCGCCTCCTCCCCGTGAAGCGCTGCTGAGCGTCGCCGGCCTTCTAGCTGCCGTCGGCCAAACGCTCCTTTCCTGCGCTCCCCTGGTCATCGGGGCCAAATGCCCCACGGTCATCAAACTCATGGCTTTGTCTTGGTTCCGCATCTCCCTTTAGCACATCTGGTTACCCCCCGTCACCTAACTTATAAGTAGCCCTCTCTTGCCCTGTCCCATCGTTGTGACCTAGTGTCTTATCTAAAGTGTCTGCTGTGGTGAGCCTAGTTGTTTATTGTTTTCCAAGCCAAGTCTTTAGTTTTGTCAAGCTGCTGCTTGCATTACGCATTGTGTGTGTCAAGTTGTTCGTTAAACCGTTTCATCTGCATTTTGCATTTGTCTCTTCACATCCTTCCCTGACAAGAAGAAATTCATTTTTTTTGAGTTATGATCTTACCTATCTTTGACACGTGAAAGCAATCTGGTCAGGTTAAAAGAAGTCGTACAAGACGAAGTGAAAGTAACACTCCCTTCTAATTACATTAAGCAAAGAGAAAACAAAAGCAACATAGCCTTTCTGATTATGCGTACCAGATAACAGGACACCTCCAACTTTTGCAAAATAAATTGTCAAGTTGAACACGCACGTTTAACCCCATGGTGCCTTAACTTCTCTCTTTCACTTTGAGAAGAAGATTGATGACATCTTATTGGGTCGACTGGACCCTCACACAAACATCTTCACAACAACCGCTTTTCCCCCACTCTGTCCAGATGAAATCCTACCAATAGTGATCGCCCAACAACCTGCCCCCTGAACCTCATCTTCTCATCCCTTCTCTGGATCATCTGTGGAGACCTTATCTCGCTTCTCTTATCAACTCATCCCTTACCACTGGCTTGACTATAAAAGGCACCGAGTCGTTGCCTAAGAAACCAACAATTGACCTTGCAGATGTCAAAAACATCTTCTGTCTTTCCTTTCCAAAACCCTTTGAATATGCTTTCTCTGACCAACTCCGTGTTGTCCCTCCGAAATAATCTCCTCAACTAAAACCAGTCGGGCTTCAAGATGGGCCACAAACGGCCAAGAACACACGTCTTTGCGCTGCCCAAGCTGACTCTCATCTGTTGTCGTCCTCCTAGATCTATCAGCTGCTTAAAGAGGATGATCGCCTGCTGCACAGTCTCTTACTACTGGTGTCCCCCAAGGGCTCTGTTCAAGGCCCTCTTCTGTCGCAAGTCACTTGGCTGTGTCATTACCTCACATGGACTCTTCTGTTGCCGTGAGGATGACACTAAACCATTTTTATTTTCTGACATCCGGGGGTCGACATGCCGAATAAGTGTTAGCACTGAGCGAGTGAGGGAAAACGGGTGGTTCAAGTTGCTTTGGTAAAAATAAATCGGAAGCCACTCTTTCCTGCTAGTTGAACTACCTAGCACACTTCACCAGAGGTCTGCTGCAGTTTGAAATGTAACCCGGTGAACTTTGTTTTCCATGTTTATTACACGTAAATATTACTGGAAATTAATATTATTGTGGTGCGGCCGATGTACAATATTGTTTATTAAATCAATTTAAAAGTAAATTTTAATGGAAAAGGACTTGTATGATAACTCATTCAAACAAGATAATGTACATTGATGCATCCAAAATGGCCCTCATTTAGCTATATAGAACATTGGTTTTGACCGTAACCCAATGTGCTTATAGGCCCTTGTGCCATTTGGGACACATTCCATTCCCCCCCAGGGAGTAAGACATGGAAGATTTCACAGATATACTATACGAGGAAAATGATTATTAATGGACGATTGATTTCATATAAAGAGAGGCATTATTTCCCCTTCATAGTCCCATGTTGCCTTTCCTAGTCATTTCTTAAAATGTTGCTCTTTGCCTTTACTTTATGCTGCAGGTTAATTAGCCGTATTCATCGGCTTGTCTTTTAATTATTTGCTGTATCCTGAATGTTAATTTTGTCAACACATTTCCTGTTTAATTGAAATGTTAATGTGCTACAGGTTCATACGCTATCATATCATTCTTTATAGTTCACAACACTGATAGCTAAATAGATTTGTAGAGAAACAGAGAGGTCGATATAGACTGATGAAGATAAATAGATAATATTTATCAAATGTCAATGAATTACCGGGCTGATCCTCTCTCTCTCTCTCTCTCTCTCTCTCTCTCTCTCTCTCTCTCTCTATATATATATATATATATTGCACGTAAGAGAGAGAGAGAGAGCACGATTAAAACATAAAAAAGGAGAGATGGAGAGAAAGATAACATTGGGAGAGAAAGATAAACACCTTTTGATTCAGTTTTTAGATGTGCTCTTCTGTTTATAAAGTGACAGAAAAAGAGCAAATAACTATGCAATGGCAGTATTTAGCAGTTCACTTATTAAACCACATTTTCAATCTCCCCTTTAGTAAAGACTGGCTTCGGCAAACGGCTCAGAGGTTTCACCAACGACGAGCGTTCGGGAAACCTTACCCCCTCATTACCCCTCTCTCAGTTCATCACCCTCTCCATTAGTCCCCCTCCATTAGTCCCTTTCCGAGGTGCCACATCCGTTTGGTGAGTTCTTGTCAAGGGCCTCGTGATGCTCCACATCCCAGCCAGGGACGGGACCAGTGGCAGTGATGTCACCCCTGTTGAGAGAAGTGCAGCATACTGTATCTCCAACCCCCCCCCCCCCCCCCCCCCCCCCCCCCCCCCCCCCCCCCCCCCCCCCCCCGTCTCCCCCCCCGTCGTCCCCATCCTGTCTATGTTCACAGACCTGTCCTAGGTCAAAAAAAATCTTTCAATTATTAAAACATTGAATTGTTTATTAAAACATAAAATTATTAACTTATCCACTTATCCTATTTTCTTATTTTTGGCAGAAAGTAAACATCCAGAGAGCCTCTGTATTGTACATTGCTTATCCCCCCCCATATGAAATGGTTCGGTCTGTCTCCAAACCAGGCACGAACAGCACTGAATTGCAAGTGAGGAGTGCTGGTGGAGCATGAAGGATGTCTCCGCTTACTAAAGAAAAATCGTGTTTACTAAAAGGAAAAAAGAAAAGATAGAAGAGAGAAAAGAAAGGGCGACAGTATGTTTCCCAATTTTTCAAAAAGGAAGGTGGGTGTAGTCAGTGAGTGGTGGAAATTAACCTGTTAGCTTAGTCCATAGTGAAATAGGTTACTTTTGCACCCCTAACATTAGTTACTTAATATCTTCACAGAAAATTCTGCGTGATTACATTTCGTTCCTCTTTTAGCTGTCATTTAATCAATGCAGGCAAACTTTTAGCAAGCTATTCATACTAAATCAGTTGTCCCTGCCCCTGCCTGATGCCAGACCCAACAGATGCAGCTTCAGGCTCAGCAGCCCTGTCTGCCCATCCCCATAACCCTGAACCAGCCCTACTCCCTGTCTGTCCATCCCCATACCCCTGAACCAGCCCTACTCCCTGTCTGCCTGTCCCCCATACCCCTGAACCAGCCCTACTCCCTGTCTGCCCATCCCCATACCCCTGAACCAGCCCTACTCCCTGTCTGTCCATCCCCATACCCCTGAACCAGCCCTACTCCCTGTCTGTCCATCCCCATACCCCTGAGCCAGCCCTACTCCCAACCGAAAGAGGTGAGCAGCAATATGCTGAATATCATGTCAGCTGACATTGCAGGGGGTCCATGGGATTTTTGAAAAATTATTATGAAAAAAAGAAAAATTATTAAATCCTTTTTCGAGGATTTAATAATAAGAATTCAAACATTCCATATAATTCTATAGCTGATAATGTTTGTTTATTTAATTGAAGAAGTTAATGTATATTTAAGTAATATTTATTTTAAGTTATTCATTAATGTTGAGATTTTTCTAGTCAAGACTAAAACATTTAGACTGTTAAAGATGGCGTTTAGCATATTTCTTATAGAGGGTATCAGTGTTCCATCAAATAGTGAATTCCAGTTATAAGAGCTGACGGTGCCTTCGGCTTTGGTGGTAGCATGCTGGCAACAATCCTTGACTCGTGTGCATGCTAATATAAAGAAAAGACTTCCACAGGACTCCACGTAGTTACGAATAATAAAGTGTATGTTGTTTATTGCGTTTGCTTTACAGTTAAAAGAGTACATTAAAGAAATCTTAGACAAAATAAAGTAATTCCTACATATAACTCATGCAACTATGGTAAGAAAACTGTGTTGCTCCGCCGTCAAAACCCCGGACACCCACGTCTTTACAGCAGAACACACGGCTGTTAAGTTCAATCACCACCTGTCTTAAAGTGACGGTAACCAAATAAGAAAGATATACAATGACAATGCATCCCATGCCTATACAATGACCATCAATCATAGTCTCCTACCATTGTAGTATAAATAATTTATATTTATACCCAGTATTTAGTATATACTGTAGTGATACTAATCCCTGTGCACTCACACCCAATATTAAACAATCACACACCTCTAAAGGTGCTTTGTCTCCCACACCACTGTATGCATCGTGCCTCCCCCCAGTGGGCATCTGGGTGGGGCCCTATGTGATATATTTTTGGGGGGCCCAAAATCCCTGGCGGCGCCCCTGCCTAGATATGTGACTTGTTCTAATGTTCCTGTGTGACTTCTTCCATGCTACTAAAGCTATTTACGAGTCGCCCAATCAGAGGACTTTGTTGTGTGTTTGTTTTGGGGAATGCTAGACTATACCGAGGGACTTTCCAGTGGTAATGCGTCAGATAGCTTTGTCTGGATTTTCTGCCCGCAAATGTTTTTTAGAGAGCGAAAGAGAGGTAGAGAGAGAAGAGAGACAGAAAAAGAGCAGAGGAGGAGGTAGAGTGAGAAATAGACTGGGAGGGAGACAGAGAGAGGGAGAAAGACTGTCAGAGAACAAAAAAGAACCACAGGTCATTAGATGAAAGCTACTCTAAAAACCAATTACTTTCTTTTCGTTTTTTGTTCTTTTTATTAGTTTCCAAGATCCAGGCCGGCTGTATTTTCTAATTACCTCACTTTCTTTCTCCTTTAATTTTTTCCAACCTCCAACCTTGCAGAGATGCATCAAATCGCATACCCTTCAGTCATCTTACACACCCTTCAGTCGGCTTACACTGGTAACACACAGTAGTGTCCTTGTCCCTGATATAAATGGATGAAAACGTCATTACAAATAGAAGTTTATCTATAGAATAATTTAATAAAATGTCTTTCATGGCCTTAAAGATAGAAACAGTACTGTAATATGATCCTGGATAGGGGGAGACAACCAGGAGACTGTAAAGGGTTCCTTTCTCAGATCAATCCCAATAGATCACAATCACATTAGTTTCATGGTTTTCTGTCCCAATGTTGTAAACATGGTGGCCATTTTGGGTCTGACTGGCTCCAGTCAGCCAGTGCGTGGGGTAATAATAATGTCTTAAGTCATGGGAGGGTGGTATTTATAACGTGCAGTGTCTGAATTTTCCATATTGGCAAGACTTTGTTGATGTGACACTTTGTTCATATTCAGCAATTGTGGGCGCTTGCTAGGCCAGTCTCTTATGTAGTCCTTCAACTGGAGAAAATACAAGATGTTTATAAGCTAAGTCGTATAACTGTAACTCCTTACAGTTACAGTTAGCTGATGGTCTAGAACCTTGGGCTTCTGTACCTCTAATGCACACAGCTGTTCATTCATTTACAAAGTATTACTGTAACCTACATGGTGTTTACTGAGTATTACTGTAACCTACATGGTGTTTACAGAGTATTACTGTAACCTACATGGTGTTTACAAAGTATTACTGTAACCTACATGGTGTTTACAAAATATTACTGTAACCTACATGGCATTTACAGAGTATTACTATAACATATATGGTGTTTACAAAGTATTACTGTAACCTACATGGCATTTACAGAGTATTACTATAACATATATGGTGTTTACAGAGTATTACTGTAACCTACATTGTGTTTACTGAGTTTTACTGTAACATATATGGTGTTAGAGGGTATTACTGTACCTAGAACACAACTCCATAGAGTAAAATGTTTACCTAGAACACACAACATCTGATATTTATTGTTGGATCCGGTTTTTGTTCTTTCCCTTTCTCTCCAGAAGGATCTGCCTCTACCCAGAAAAAGTAGCAGGTGAGTCCAAATTTTGGGTATATATGTAGTTTTGGGTATATACCTCTGGAAAAAATTAAGAGACCACTGCACCTTTTTCTTTCCTTTCCAAAAAAGTTGAAAAAGAAAGTTTTGAGTGAGGAACAGAAACGTTCAATTTGCAGTGGTCTCTTAATTTTAACCCTTCTGTTCCTCACTCAAAACCTTCCTTTTTGACTTTTGGGTATATATGTAGTTATAAATGTAGATTATAAATGTAGTTTTGGGTATATATGTAAGTTGTTTTATTTTAAAAAAAATTGCAGTCTGCAAATGGGAATATTTGGCGTTCCTGAATTGTGTTTACTTGTTGACTTTGGATGTTTTTTGAGGAATTTAAGCTGGATCTCAGGTGAGTCTATGTTTTGGAGTTTATCTGGGGGCCCCCCATGTGAACGTGTCAGCGTATGCCGTTAGGTGTCAATTCAGAATTCGGTTTGAGCACCACAAACCTTTTTGATTTTCTTGCCAACCCTGAGCGCACACACGTACACTGGGGATCTAAAAACTGATAGTTGGACTTTTTGTGTGTGAGTCTGTGTTTGGTGCTGTCCATGGTACTGAAGCTCCCTGTCGTATGGGTCCTCTATCTCTCTATCTCTCCCCCTCTCTTTTTGTCTCTCTTTCTTTCTCTACATTTGACTTTCTTTTTTCCCTTTCTCTCTCTGGGCACCATTCGGACTGTTTCAGTAAAGTGTTTCAGATTGTGCTGTAGAAATGTAAAGGTCATTTCCAACTGAGCCAACATACGCAGACTTGATGATGTCGGCTAACGTGGTAAAATCCCCTTTTCATTTCAATCCCGCCGGAAAACATTCACAGGACAGCTTCAGCCTTTTCTCAATTCAGTTCACTTCAATTAAATGGTCTTTATTGGCATGGGAAACATTTGCCTCAGTCTTGTGTATTACTTGGGCGATTCCGTCCCAAGTAGAACTTTTCTCTGTCTCAGTCACAGATTGAAGCGGGTCTTTATATCCGTAAACGGCACAGGTGCTGCTTGACACCCTGCGATGCTGCTGAATGTTAAACGGACGGGAATTTGAGCGATACACTTTCAGCGTTGCCAAACTGTTTTTGTTTTTTTTGTTGCACCATTCATGTCTAAACTAGGCAACCATTGTGGGTTTTAAATATCGTCACCTTTCATTGGAAAAAACATAAGGATTTTCCTCTCCTACTCCTGTGTAGATGGATTTAGAGTTGTGCTGCTGGGTAGCTGAACAGGTTCCTTGTAGAAAGAGGCTATACTTAGACACATCTAAAGTGTGTCCAGAATTGCTCCCTGTCTCCTGTGAAGTGCCCTGCTTTATGAGACACAGTATAGGGAATTATGTCATAATTTGGGAGGCGCACTGTCTTTAAGACGTCTCCAAAACAATGAAGACCGTTCACTCACAACCACAGTTTGAGTGCACCTGAAAGAAAAATTGTTTCGCTACTTTCAGTAAAAGATTTTGCGGCACTGATTGAAGGAGATTTTATCTCGCTCTCAAGCATTAAAAGCACCTTCCTCTTGTTTTAAATCTCTGGCTTATTGTGTTTCTGTGGTGTAGTGTTCTGGTTTTATGTTTTGTTACAATTGGTCTCATCTAGATAAGTTAAGAACAACAAAACATCTGTTTTGGATTCTCTCTCAGGAGGTCACGCACTAAGGACGTCACGTTCTGTCAAAGCTTGTAACAGTGTTATAAGCCATTGGGCTTGAGTGCTGTCATGATAGTGGCCTCTGTGTTGTAGAATGAATGCATTGTTCTAGGTAGACACGCCTATCTTGTGTATATTGGTGAGAACGACCATTTGATAGTGAAATGATACTGGAACACAACTGAGACAACATTGCAGCAGTTTTCAGTGAATAATTGAACTCATCTCTCCCTCGACTCAACCGGGTACGATATTATTTAATCACCAAACGAAACAGCTACATTCTTACAGTGTGAGGCTAGGTATTAAAATGAAAACATTTCCATTTTAGCGCATATCTATTTTATTGTATTGCCAGTTGGAAGAAAATGCATTTGCAGAGGCATTTCTTCAAAAGGCATCATTTGCATTTGCTTTTGCTTATTCTGCAGTCTGCAGTACATCCTCTTCCGCCTCTAGGCCTGGGTGCTGTCTGGTGGCGTTATGAGTTTCAAAAAGCTGCGTGTGCGTGTTTGTGTGTGCATTTGTGTGTCTCTTACCATGTTTGACATCTACCAAATGTCATTCTTTTATGTGCTGAGATATGCAGGGACATGGGTGGTATTTACATTGTGTGTGATTTTCTGCTAATGAATTTGGATCATGATTTGAGTGTTCAGCAGTATTACAGTGGTGTTCAGGTTGACTGGATCCAGAGACTCGCAGTATGGGATTTATTGTACTGGGTATTGGTGAACCTCCCCACTGTGTTAGGCTTGCTGGGTGATGGCCATGACCTCTGACCTTTACCTCAGGGCAGCAGATGTCACAGCTGTCACAGGACACTGAACACGGGTGGAGCTAGAAACGCCTCTGTCTCTCTCTCACTCTCTCTCTTTCTCTCTCTTTCATCGCTCTCTTTTTTTCCTCTCTCTTTCCATCCCCTCTGATATCAGACCTCCTCTCTCCTTCTGTCATTTTCTGTCTCTTTTCCTTCATTTCATTCTCTCGGTTTTATGGCTTATTTAATATCACACTAGACAGAATAATGTCCAAAGCCTTTGAGGATACATACACACATACATGCACGCGCGCACACACACACACACACACACACACACACACACACACACACACACACATATACAGTCCTATCATACCAGAAAGTGCACAACTCCAGACTGCCACACTGATGAGCACTGCTGTCTCACTCATGTATATTTCAGCCTCATCCTTGCATCTCTCATCTCTCAGTTTAGACTCCGTGGCCCGCATTCCAAACAGTGCCCTAACCCCTACACGGCGCCCCACTTTCCACCACGGCCCCGTGGAGAAGCAGTGCACTACCCAGGGACTAGCATGCCATTCGGGACGTGCGGCGGGGACATCCATTATTAAATGAGTCCCCTCAGCATTGCGGTGCAGCTGTCGTCCGTCTTTAGCAGCGCTGCGTTTGCTGCGTGGATGACATTTGTTTAATCATCCCGTGCTCTGTGAGCTCCCCTAGCCTCGCGAAGGTGACGTTCTCCCTTGTGTGTCGGGGTGAGGGGGCGGGGTAGGCGCGTGCGTGTTTGTGTCCTCGTGATGACGTTTTATCTTGGCGTTCTGTGGCGTCGTTGCTCGCCTCTCCTCCCCGAAATATCCAGGGCGAATGTATGTCACGGAGCATCCAATATGGCATTTACAGGAGAGGAGGAAGGGTTTCAGGAAGTAGCAGGTTGGTTGTTGTGTAGAGGAGGGGAGGAAGGGAGGAGAAGAGAGGGATGGAAGGCTGGGGGGGTGGGAGGGGAATGGTGTGATATTATGCGTCCTATAGCTGTTGTTATCTGCTTCCTGATGCCTTCGCTTTTCGACGCTTTTCAATGAGTACCGATCTCCGTTTTGGGAGCCACACCCCCCGTGCCGTTGCTACAGCACACACACACACACACACGCACACACACGCACACGCACACCAAGCTGTCACCTCATCCTCTCTCTTTCCCACTCTGTCTCTCTCTCTCACGCTCTCGCCCAGTCTTTTTCCTCTGCCTTGTCATTCACATTAGTCCACAGTCCACTGCTCTCCACTCCCTCTACTCACACACACACACACACTGACGCACACACGTGCGCGCACACACACACACACTTCCTGCCTTGGCCCGTTACCCTTGAGAACAGCCCCAGAGTCCTCCCTCCTTCTGAGTGGAAAGCAAGGCAGTCTGTTCCCTCCCTCTGCTCGTCTCTGCTCCTCTCTCACTCCTCTCTCTCTCTCTCTCTCTCTCTCTCTCTCTCTCTCTCTCTCTCTCTCTCTCTCTCTCTCTCTCTCTCTCTCTCTCTC
>JACXGI010014908.1:0-18291 GCA_016801175.1 Esox masquinongy | reverse complement strand
AGACGGGTACGTAGTGGGAGACGGGTACGTAGTGGGAGATCAGCTTAGACCACCACTTCTAATAAATGACACATCAACAGTAACATACAAGTTTGGAAAAAGAAGAAACTCACTCAAAGATTTTGTGGAGCAGCTGAGCCTCGGTGTCCCCACGGAACAATGGCTTCAGGAGGAAGAGTTCAGCGAAGATGCAGCCAGCACTCCACATGTCCACAGAGGACATGTAGCCAGAGTGGAGAAGCACCTCCGGGGCCCTGTACCACAGTGTTACCACCTGGACGAAGGAGGGAGGAGGGGACAGGGGAAGGGAGACGGTGTAGGAAATTGGGTGGAGACATTTTACTGTAACACATAGTTTGACTAAACTGTGCTAGAACACAACTGCACTGTCAGATGTCCAACAGAATGATCAATACAGATGTCCTACTCTACAAACTTACATAGGCCTCTTACATAGATGTCTTACTCCAGACTTACACAGGGTGTTAGGGCTATGTGGTAAGTGTAGATGCGCGCCAGCCCAAAGTCAGCGATCTTGACCTCCCCGCGGCTGCTGACCAGTACATTGTCCGGCTTAAGGTCACGGTGCACCAGCATGTTCGTATGCAGGAAGTCCAGCCCCTTCAGAAGCTGCCCCATCACATCCTGTACAGACACAAAGTAGCTAGGCGCCATTGGACAACAACCTCCTCTGACAGGGGCCTGTTCTGTCTCGATATGAGGAGGTCCGACGACAGAGGTTCTGATGAGGGAACACTGACATTGATTGATTAAATGGACAGAATGCTTTGGGGTTACTGTTCACTGCCTTTGTCCCTTCGCAAAGTTACCCTGCGACACGCGTTTCAGATGCAGGTATGTCAGAGGGGCGTTCACACCTTGATTTTTCCGAGGCTCAGTCCAGTGGCAGGGACCATGGCGAGGAATGTAGACAGGTCCTGGTCGATGTACTCAAACACTAATGTCAGGTCCAGACTTTGGTTCCTCAGTCCAGCAGATACATCCAACAACCTTTCAGCGAGAACAGCAGTTGAGATGGTCATCATTGTGAACCCATTCTTGTGAATGAAAAGGAATGACGCCATTGGTATAGTTATGGAAGATAACAAAACTGATCTTACCTCTACAGACAATTCTGTATAATTCATAAACATGTTCAGATATGTAATTCAATAACACACAACTTAATATACATGCTAAAAATACACTTACTTCACTATGTTGGGATGATTGAAATACTCAATCTTACGCAAGAGAGAAACTTCTCGGATCATGAAAGCGGGAATCCCATTCTCTGTCCCTCGGGGTATGTTCAACCTTTTCACCGCTACAAATCGCTGTTGACCGTTGACCTCTCTGCCCTTATACACTTTGCCATAAGCGCCTTCGCCTATTTCAGCAAGTATTTCATAATTGTGATGGTCATTGCACCTACTGATGTCCATGGCCGGCCGATTTTGTCGCTTGACGGAACTAGGATGGAAAACACCATGCGAAAAGACTTGACCAAGCTGTCAACTGTACAGTAAAGTGAACAACTTCCAGTCCTAGTACTAGCTAACCCTTGACTGGCTTTGTAGCTACTGTACTGTACTGGTAGTCTGCTCAGCATGACACTCGGCGCTCAACAACTTTACATGACATGTATTTACAAGCTATTAAGCACGTTAACTAACGGTAAATTAACTACAATCCAACCACGCACTTAATTATGCACGTTTAGTAACATTTAAACAAGGGAAAGTTTTTGTGCATTGCCACAGGATGTATCCGGCTAGCTAACGTCACTCACACAATATTAGCTACTGCAGGAGCTGTGGTGTAGTTGGCTCCAGCAATATTCCTCTGCCTAACAACCACTCAGAAACCCCTTGCTAAAGTAGCTTATCAAGCGGTTTTCAAAGCTGCGTTGTGTAAATGGTGAGCTACATTAGATACCTAATATTTCATTTAATGTAAAAGGCATTCTCACCCTCGCATGCCATACAACGTGACGATGACACATTTACAGAGTTGCCAGATTTCATTGACAGTATACAACAAACACCTGCGGACTCCACAAACTATCTTATACAACCCATCTGTAAACTGAGCCGCCTAAGCCCATTTTTACCCGCACATTTACTTTAAAAATAGCCCAATTTAGCGGGAAACCACCCATCTGGCAACACTTTACAGTGGAGATTGCTTAATTTGAGACTTTGAGGTAGGCCCAATCCCTCGTTCTTCTCAGCTAATCAGATCCGTCAAAACAGATGTGATTTGACGTGTCCAGCTCACGTGCCACCTTCATGCCCGCACTTCATCAACGTCACTTTCTCAACAATTACGGTCTTATAAGAATCAATAATAGATTATAAGTATGACACGTTTCTATGACACGTTAACCTATTCGATTTAATTGATCAACAAGTCCATCACAGTTTGGGCTAATAATGCCAAGAATAATAACTATTTTTTCAATGATTACAAAAGAGACTTATTCAGAATAATAAGGAGCAAGTAACTCATTTATTGCAAGGCATGGTAATAGATATACAATACAGACTATTGTTCTCAGTGAAGGCATTCACATTTCAATCCAGGTTAGAGACAGGGGTTTTAAACCAAAATTACAGTATTTTTGTGTTTTAACCTAAATTACTGCAGTTTACTTTCACAACATTTCTGAAAGTGTGTTGTTGGATTGGTATTTTATCAAATATAAATGTTACTGAATTGTACTCCCCTTAACACATTTGTTCTTTATATATTACAATTTGACATACACAAGTGTTAATCATGTCAATGGGGGTCATTATTTTAGACTTTCTACATTGTGTTATGCGTTTGGGCATTCAAGGCAATGGTTTAAACAGGGACAAAGCTGAATGTGAATTCAAGCATCCAGAGACTACTTCAATTGAATGGAGTTTTTAAGAAAGACAAACTGTTTTCCCACACTAGAAGGCTATGTGCTCTTCACATTGGAGTAGAATCACATCCCACAAGCATAGCGGCCACGTTGAGGTATTCTCATGTCCTCAATATGGTGTCAGTCTCTGGGCTTATGTTATTCAAGCTTTTGATATTTTTTTTCCATTTTATATTGAAGTCATGTAGCAGACGCTCTTATCCAGCAGAACTTAACATTTTCATACTATGTTGTACCTGCCTCCCCATGGGAGTCAAACCCACAAACCTGAAGTTGCAAGCATCTTGTTCTTACCAACTGAGTAGAGTTGGGTGAAGCTGTCCATACATGCTGATCTTGGGTCACTTAAACATTTTTTCCCCACTAATGGGAATTGACAGTCAGATTCTGTCTATGGTACCTCGTGTTAGGTAAAGACACCACAAAATCTAAAGTAAAACATCCAGGTTTCAAACAATTACATATAGTGTGTGCAGTGCCATGTGCAAAAGGCACTGGAAGTCTGGGACCATTTAATCTAAACAAGTAGCCTACATCGACACAATCAAGCAATAATCAAGGATTAAGCACATCAAGCCTCTGATCCATACATATTCAACGAAGTGGTACCACATCATTTGAAGTCGTACCACATCACACTCATAGGACACATTAGTTGGAGGGGGGGTTGGTCCTGGGTTCTGCTGTATGTTTTTTTTTTTTTTTTTCCCCCCCTCTACTCCAACTTCTTAATGTTGACAAGTTTGGTCTTCTTGGCCATGGCAACAGCATCCAGGTGCAGGTTACGGTGGAGGATGGCGGAGCCGCAGGTCAGAGCCCCTGCCAGCGCGCCGGCAAAGCCACACAGAAACACATCCTGACCTGCAGCATGAGAATGCAAACACTGGGAGGCTCATCAATGCAGTGGAGAAAGAGCTGATACGGTCATTACTGAGGTCAAACTCATCCAAAAGAGGTTGGGGACATTCATTTATAATAGACGTATAAAGTGCAAATCTTTCAGGGGTGGAAATACTGACCCGTGAGGTAAAGGTTCTTCAGAGGTGTCCGGGGCCGCACGGTGGCGTTGCACTCAGGGCTGAACCGTGCAACGCCATGGTCCGCACCATAGATCTCTCCTTTAGGAGAGCCAATGTAGTGTGAGTTTGTTATGGGGGTTCCAGCCTCAATGTACTCAATCTAAAGGCGGAGAAGAAGAAATGGTAGATTTATACATTGTGGATTTGGTCCGAATCACTTCACGTGAAGGTATGACGCTACACGATTTGTTAAAACTGAAAGAAATTGTCAATAAACCATACTAGCGTATTCACAGTTTACCATATAATACACAGTTTACCAGAGTGTATTAAGAATGGCTGAATGCTCTACCTTGTCCCTAGTTATCTTGGGGAAGACACTTGTCACCACTTCCAGAATCGAGTCACAGAGTATTTCCTTCAGGTCCTTGTATTCAGCTCCTCTGTCGGTCACCTTATCATTCTTCCACTCCTCAAACCACTCATATTTAGCAAAGCTCACTAGACTGAGAGTGGACTTGCCTGTGGAAAATGTAAAGTTGAAACTTGTCTCCAGTCTAATACAGCATTTTCCAAACCTCTCAAGCCTCTCCAGACATTTGACTTTCCCTCCAGGAGGACCAAAGAGCTTTGGGAAAAAATGTTGTAATAATATTCTGTGTATTTCTAAGAATAAGGGACAAAACATGCCAGACATTGTGGGAGGTGAAAATCACTAATCAGGAAAAAGGTTTTGGCATGGTGAAGTTCAAAGACTCACATGCAGGTGGAATAGTTCTAAAAAAGACTCTGGAGCTCACTGGCCAACTACTCCTTTTGAGATTGTGAAACAATGGCTACATCGGTGTAGTCTGGATGTTCTGGTTCACTTACAACCATGAAATGTAGACAGACGTTCCTATCAGTGAAATGCAGACGTAGCCTGACAGATGTACTGTTGGAGGTGGAGCTGTGAGTTTTGAGGTGGGACAGGATGAGGCACTATGTAGCTATGGGCTACATTCAAAATATCAGAACTGTTATGTTACAGTGAATTTAAACAGTTGTCGTTTCTGCACCTGGACATCGCTCCTCCCAGGTGGGATCTTTGGCTGATGGAGAGGCCACGAAGAGGAGAGGCACATTTTTCACTGACTCCTCCCTTTTTCCCTTCATATAAGTTTCGAGCCTGTAACATACAGAGAATATACTGAGATACTCTTAACTTTTTAACACCACAGTAAAGAACATGTCACCCTTAAATACTGAAGGACTGGTGAAATAAATAAACTGTGATTGTTAAATAATCTGAATAGCTATTGCGGTAAGAAACCTGACATAAGAGAAGCATGAAAAATAAGCTTGTGCCGTCAAGCCGGTCTGTTCTGACAACAGTACAAATTAATACAGATCACTGTTGGTACTGGAACTTTAGGATGATCAAATCAAATGAATACAACGCCATACAATCCAATTGATGCTGCCAATTGAGTTTAATATCATATAGATACAGATCTAAAGGTCTAAATGTTGTATCAGGCATTGACCTACGGGTGGAAACATTATCTCTAATATAATTAAATCACTTTGTAGCATTTATAGCAGGGTGGCGTTATCCTTTAAATTTGTTCGAGAATTCTCTGTGAACTCCTGAAGAGATTGCCGGGCCATGTGAATGTCTTGCTACCTTTCAGACTTTGTTTTGACAATCCCAATAAAATACAGCAATTGCTACTTTTTTCTTTTTCTTCTCCAAATAGATAACCGTAACCGCAGCACGCTGGAATCCGACAGATGACCTTAACCGCAGCTCGACGGAATCCGACCGATGACCGTAACCGCAGCACGATGGAATCCGACAGATGACCTTAACCGCAGCACGATGGAATCCGACAGATGACCGCAACCGCAGCACGATGGAATCCGACAGATGACCGCAACCGCAGCACGATGGAATCCGACAGATGTCCGCAACCGCAGCACGATGGAATCCGACAGATGACCGTAACCGCAGCACGATGGAATCCGTCAGATGACCGTAACCGCAGCACGATGGAATCCGTCAGATGACCGTAACCGCAGCACGATGGAATCCGACAGATAACCGTAAACGCAGCACAATGCTGAGGTACATTTTCGGTGTGTACACTTTTAGAGGAGCTTGACCATTTTAATGTGACAGTTTCTCCACTTTATTAAGGACCAACTCAAAAGGTTTTGAATTAGGAAATGTAGACTCTCAAACACCAGATAACACAAAAAAATTAATAAATAAAAGACAGGAAGGACCTACAGTTCATCAATGTTGTTCTCTTTGAATATCCAGTAATTGTCTGCTTTGAGGCCCAGCTCCTCCTTGGTTCCAGTCAGGCCCAGGAAAATGCTCAGGCCTCCTTCCCCGTGTTTCATCATTCCAAGCTGGTTCTGGATGGCTGCAGGACATCATCAGACCGTTGGACATTCATGATTAGGCATCACAAGACAGTGTTCCCCCTATGAATGTTATTTTAGGCATGGCTAGAAGGTCGTGGCGTTAAACAGCCTGAAGCAGTGCGGCCGCATTCTAATAAAGTAAACCAAACACGGTCACTGACAGTCCGTCAGCAATAAGAATAAGACCACACACTAACTCAGGGATAACAAACTGGTTTTGTTTTTTTCAGTCGTTAATGTGTGTAATGGTTAATGTATTCTTATTACGGGACTCCCTCCAATATACCCAGGGCCCTGACCCACAGTTTAAGGACTACAACAATAAAAAAAACGAATATGTTATTTTACATGGCAAGCCAATCAACACGGACTCAGACATCCACAACCTACAGCCACATACCGAGACCCACCTGGCATGGCCTGCAGCTCCTTAGGCAGCAGCTGGTTGTAGGTGTTGAAGATGCCAGCGTCTGAGATGACCTTCGGAGCATGCACGTGGACCTCCTCCTGACCCTTCATCACGCTCACACCTGAAACCAGCAGAGGTCAAAAACACGCCTCTCACGCCATCCGCGCCAAAGTATCAACTAATCAGTCATATTCACCAATAGCCTCCTTGTTGTCATTGAACAGAATGCGGTTGACCGGCGCCCGGACAAGCACGGCACCGCCGGCTTTCTCAATGATGGGGATCATGTGATAGGCGATCTCACTGGCTCCACCTTTGGGGTACCAGGCACCGGTCAGGTAGTGGCAGACCAGCAGGCTGTGCATGGAGAAGCTGGCGTCCTTTGGCATGTTACCTGCAGTTAAACACAACGGGATTACCCTTAGCGGTAGAGTCTGGTGCAGCGGTCGAACACACACCCTCTGGCGATGGCGGTTTGAGCCCCTCCTCGGCAGACTGCCTGTGCCCTTCATCTCCGTCTCCCTAGCCCCTCCCGCCTACTGTCTTCTCAATAAAACTAATAAAACAAAGTGTTCTTTTATCACACCACCTCTTAAAGAGAAGACAAGACATCCACTTGGTCTGGTGGTTATTATGACTCACCGGTTATGATCTACCTTATCAGGAATTACAGCAACTTACCGTAAGTGCCAAAGCTGTAGCTGAAGACAGCCCTGAGGTCCTTGTTCTCAGTCAGCTCGCTGACCACCTCAGTGACGCTGCGAGACGCCATGCGGAAAAAGGAGGAGAGCCGGCCAGCCAGACCTGTGTACACCAGGAACTTGGCCAAGGGGACGGGAACAAGCTTCAGCAGAGCCAGGAACCAAACACCAGATCCGGCTTTCTGTGGATAGAGAACATACAGTACCAGTCAAGTTGGGACACACCCAATCACTTGAATAGGTGAGTGTGTCCAAACTTTTGACTTGCAGTGAACATACGATATGATCTACATGTGTTGTTCCCAACCGGTCTATCAACTTGGCCAAAGCTAAGGGTCAGGATTTAGAAAGACACACGGTCCCACATTTCACAGAGCAAAAACCAAGCTATGAAGTCCAAGGAATTCTCCGTAGACCTTCATTGACTCCAACAATCTGGTCCTTATGGTAGAGTGGCTAGACATTTCCATTTTAGTTATTTAGCAGACGCTCTTATCCAGAGCGACTTACAATAAGTGAATTCTTCTACAATTAAACGCAAACCACTCCTGAATAAAAGACATCATATGCCACCTGAAGGACTAAAAGCATGAGGAAAAATATTCTCTAATCGATCTACTAGACCTGAATGCCAAGCAGTACGTCTGGCAAAAACAAGGTACCACTCATCACCTGGCTAATACCATCCCTACAGTGAAGCCTGGTGGCAGAAGCATCATGCTATTAGGACACATCTCATGGGCAGGGACTGGGAGACTGGTCAGCATTGCGGGAAGAATTAACAGAGCAAAACAAAGAATTTGTTGAAGAAGTCCTGTGCGGTATGGATCAGACTCATTTTTCAGCATGACATTGACAAAATTTAAAACACACTCAAAACAACCCTGGAGTGGCTCCATTGAACATCTATGGGAAGACCTGAACAGCTCACCAACGCTCCCCATTCAGTCTCACAGTGACTTCTGCCTGCTAACTCGACTGAGCTCACAGGTACCCACTCCACCACAAGGAGTCACTTAAACACAACAAGGCAAGCAACCATATTCAATTAATAACTTCCCAAACCCAGGGGGTGCTAGCCAATCACACAAAACTTCACAGGACCTGTGTTAAAACGCAAGCAGGATTCGAACACCAGGTCTCGCCAATACAGAACTGCAAGGTAATGACTCCTTGTGGAATGTGCTGCACCATTCAGGGGCCCAGACCTTTTCTTTTATCCCCCTTAGACACCATGCCCATAAAAATGTTGGGGGGTGGTCAGCTAATGCTTTTTTTTTGGGCCTTAACAGCAACCAATGTCCCCTTCAGCTAGACAGAAAGGCTGCATTGGTGCAAAGTCATCTGGGTATAAACACTGGATAAAATCTGTAATCATTATAGTTAATAAACCAATATTGTCTCTATCTTTATGGCCTTTGGCTCACCAACCCTTGCCCTCCACACAGATGACACCACCTCTTCCAGCTGCCAGAAAAGAGAAAAGGCCGGCTGCTCAGATGACAGGCACAGAACCACATCATCCAGCACAGACAACCATTTCCAATCACGGCAATAGCTACACCACTAACAACAGCAACAGTAGTCAATTCAACCTGCAAAGCTCAGTGTTTTGTTCAATAACACACAGCAAACAGTCCCAATTACTGGTTCAATTTAACACGATACACTGATTTTATACACTGGGGACATCCATCATCCTACCTTGATCAGCCTCATGTACTCATCGATGGCCGCCTCTTCTCTGGGGAAGCACTTCTTGAGCTCATCTGGGAAGCGGTTCCTTCCACTGTATATGGGGTAGATGCGTCTGTTCTCAGGAGGCCCCAACACCACATGGTCAAACGGGTTGTCCAGGGGCTCCCACTGCAGTTGCCCATTGGTCAGCTGGTCCACCATGCAGCGAAAGGGCTTGTGCTCCAGCAGGTCCCCAATATAATGGATACCTGAAGATTAATATCGTTACCAAGTTGTATTGTCTGGCCCACTTGTGGTTTTAGACACTGCAATCATGATTCATATGTTGCCTTTACAGAGTGTTATCGGCCAGAGTACGGCTGGCCCATGTTATCTGTCAGTTTAGGAAAACAACAAGGCTCTACAACCTTGGTACATCGCCACTACCACGTCAGACAATTCCGACGTCCAGGTAGTGACAGGAAAATAGCAGCCTTCTGCGTGAGGTAAACTGATCAGCCTTCTCACCCACGTCAAACTCATAGCCTTTCTCTGTGAATGTGTGGCAGCAGCCTCCAGCCCGATCATGCTGCTCCAGAACCAAGACACGCTTCCCAACCTTAGCAAGCAGGACCGCTACCCCAAGGCCCCCAATTCCACTGCCGATAACAACGGCATCGAGGTTCTCAGGTACCTTGCTGGCCAAGAAACCTGGTAGAGAATAGTGATAAAATTAAGGCGGGGTTAGCTACCATTTGAAGCAGCAGCCTCTGTCACTAGACCTATGCACCTGCCTAGGTAGAAAAAACTCAATTTGCATACTACATACAGCAAGTACATCATTCGCGAATGATGGTGAAGGTCATACAGTTTAGTTTAGAACATTCCAGATGCTCTGATGCCCTTTCAGGTACTTTAATGGACATTAGAATATTTAAAAGTGATGCTAGTTTACATTTTCTTTTCCAATGTATATTACTGCCATACTTGCCATTTCTACAATATTCAATACTACTACCAATATTGCTGCTAATCTACAGTACTCTTTTTAAACTGCTGCTATGTACAGTGTTATGTATGTGATCGCATTATCCTCTTGATATATTTAAAGTTGTGTGTAAATTTTATTCTTAATTCGCACTACGTAGTTGTAGTGTGCTATACCACCATTCATAAGCTTCTTGCACTCATTTGTATCCAATTTCAATAACTCTATCAATTGCTGCTAGGTCACACTTAATGTATATTACTGCCATACTTGCCATATCTAAATGTTCAGTAACACTACCCAGATTGCTGCTAGTTTACAGTACTCTTTATTAAATTGCTGCTAGTGTACAGTGTTATATTGTTGCATTTGCTGTCTAGATATGTTTTTGCTGATATACTCTTAACGCTAACTACGTAGTTTGTCGGGTGCCATGTCAAGATTTTCATTGTACACGATGACGCTGTGTTGTTCGGTGCCTTTGACAAATAAGCCTTGAATCTTATATATGCCAGTATTATTTATATGCCAGTATACTACCACATCATAAAATTGCGTCTCAACCTTAGATCATTTTGTCGCGCATTCAAATTACGCCAAATTTGAATATTTAGCTAGACACTCTAAGCACGTGTTTAAATGACTAACCTTTTTAGGTATTATTAGTATTTTTTTATGAACGGCTTACTTCAGTATTGTACTTACTACAAACAGCGTACATGTACTGTATTGCTTTTGCCATTGGCCGTTTGAATAGCGTACATGCCAGTAGTTCTACAGTAGTATCTTACTATTTCGAATAGTCATAAGAATTGAGCCCAGGCTAGCGAGACAGAACAACTGTCTTGACAATTGCCAAAACTAACATTTCTTGACTGCAGCTGGCTACAGCTAGCTAGATACTGTTGACATCAGCACCTGGATTGCGCCTAAAATAGCCATAAAACCTAGCTAGCGTGGTACATTTCATGACACAACAACGTTCGTTTTTCTGTCATACGTGAATTACATTGATGCAATAACTACCAATATCTGTCACGTAGCCAGATAAGTTCCTACTCTCTTCCGAGACGTGGTATAGGTCAACGACAGAGCGGAAGTATAGGAAAATATTTCAGCTCGTCTGGCTGCCTACAATTATAATATAAATGTTATCTGTGTATCTCTTTCAGTCCATACTCCTGAAAATAAAATTGGTTCGTGTATTTTGGTATCTGTCAATACTTGTGTTCACCAGACTCACCCTGCTTCAGAACTTTGTTTTTCTCCTTCTTCACCGTGACCAGTGGTTTCAGTGGCTCACGAGTATCGATATCAAAAGGATTCGGTCCGGTACGTCTGAACACATATTTAAATATAACGACAATAAGAGAAGCAAAAATTATTGCTACAGTGATCCACATTTTAAGTTGGAACCACACACTTCCGCCTCTAAACAGCTGCTTCCGAACATTAATACGCATGAATCCGTCCAATCCATGACCAGCAGTGTATCAATCCAATTACAGACTTAGTTTCTCTTATTATGATCATCACGTCACCCAAAGAACGTCTGGATCACTGAGTAGTGTGGAAAGACCAGGCCTACAACACCCTTATGTTTTCGTATATATTTCATGATTGAGTATAACTTATTCAGAGCAACTCATGTATTTTCAGATACCTAGTCAACAAACTGCCTTCAAAAAACGAAATAAATACTCATTGAGGTAACAATCAGCAGTCAGTGTTGGAAGAGATAAACAAATAGAAATAAACTGCAGGCAGGAGGATACGTTCTTGCCACTATCAGCGTCTTGTGAGCAACATTAAAGAAACACTTCCGGGTCACGAAAATTAGGAAATTTTCAAAATAAGAGACCAAAGTATTACTTAAAAACTGACATAAATTGAGTTTCTTCATTGTTTAAGAAAATGTACCTCTCAAGACATTGACAACAATTCATATCTGATCATATTTAAGAGTAATTTCAATAAAAAGTGAGTAATAAAACACGTTCCAAGGGCAAAATTCAGACAATGCCAATGACTGAATATGGAATACATATTGCCTCATAGCTCATAAACTATTGAATATTCCACAGAGAAAGCAATGTAGGAAATGTTCAGGAAAGTGTGTAGAGTAAGACAAACCTGTCTAATCATGGGGAATGGTGTGCTACATCTAGCAACACAATATTTTCCACACCCTCTTTTTCCACAATGTAACTCAGTTGATATGAAAAACATATTGACTCATACAGAAAATTTTTTTCTATACACCGCAGTGAATGTATTGTAGGAAATGTTCAGGAGACTATAGAGTGATTATATGCAAAAAAAAATCAAGGGGCACTGTGTATTTGCAATTGTTGCTGGCATTTTACTCCACCCATCCCATTGGCCACAATGTAACTCAATGAATATGAAATACATATTGACTCATACAGAAAAAACTATTCTATACGCCACAGTGAATGTAGTGTAGGAAATGTTCAGGAGACTCTATAGATTGATTATATGCAAAAAAAAATCAAGGGGCACTGTGTATTTGCAATTGTTGCTGGCATTTTACTCCGCCCATCCCATTGGACACAATGTAACTCAGTGGATATGAAATACATATTGACTCATACAGAAAAAACTATTCTATACGCCGCAGTGAATGTATTGTAGGAAATGTTCAGGAGACTCTATAGATTGATTATATGCAAAATTTCAAGGGGCACTGTGTATTTGCAATTGTTGCTGGCATTTTACTCCGCCCATCCCATTGGACACAATGTAACTCAGTGGATATGAAATACATATTGACTCATACAGAAAAAACTATTCTATACGCTGCAGTGAATGTATTGTAGGAATTGTTCAGGAGACTCTATAGATTGATTATATGCAAAAAAATCAATGGGAACTGTGTATTTGCAATTGTTGCTGGCATTTTACTCCACCCATCCCATTGGCCACAATGTAACTCAGTGGATATGAAATAGATATTGACTCATACAGAAAAAACTATTCTATACGCCGCAGGGAATGTATTGTAGGAAATGTTCAGGAGACTCTATAGATTGATTGTATGCAAAAAAATCAAGGGGCACTGTGTATTTGCAATTGTTGCTGGCATTTTACATTCTATTGGCCACATTCCAAATTACTGAATTGCCATCAATTTAGATCAATTATTCCTTGTGTTAATAGAGGTGATAATCACTACTTTACTTGGTGATTACTTAACAATTCAGCCAATGATCTTAAGTATTTGTCAATGACTTACATTAACCAGTCATTAGCCTGCTGTACCACCTTTAGAGATGCAGGTGAGCCCAAAAGACTGTTAACAGTTCAATACTTTTTAAATATATTTTTTTTAATTAAATACTTCCAACTATTACATACTAGTTCAACTTGACGAAATTAACTTACTTTTTGAAAATAGTACTTATGTATTTGTCTGTAAATATACAAAATTATTGTTTAATGTGTGAATATGATACTGAAAAAGAAAGGGAATGTTTGCATACTTTCTTTGTAAGAAATGTTGTGGTTGTTCCAGTTTTAGCCACATCAGGTCAGTACAAAAATTACTTAACTACTGCGAACACCAACATGTAATTATATTCCAACTACCAAAATCTATGCTACAGTATGTAGTACCAAGCCATACTGCAACATGTAGTGTAATTTCCAGTTTAACTAATTTATGCAAAATCTAGCTCACTGCTTTGCATCTGTCCAAATTGTAAATACAATTATTGATTACTTAAGCTTCATGTTTCAGTTTCTTTGATCATATATAGAATTGTTTGCAGGTCCATGAATACAAAACATGCGGATGACTTCTGCACTTCTTATCATTTTTATAATTTATTAGACTATAAAAAGAACTTGTGCTATTGTTATCCCAATTGCCCTTTCAATTGCCAGGTAGCATGTCGTTCACAAATCTCTCATTTGATAGGCCTGTAAAATGGGAGGGTGTGTCCCATCAACCAGGTAAGTAGGACCAACCACATTTGCAGACAATCCTTGTTTGGACTCTTTGCTTGCATCAGCTTACATTTGTACTGAATCACCATTCAAAAATCTTTTTTTCTTTATCAGGTTGGCAATTTCTTCTCAGTTTGTTGGTGTTGCTGTTTGATTCATGTTGGTATGCATATGTTTTTAATTTCATTGGCCTGAGCAAATTTCTGATTCATTGGTATCGTCAAAATGGAGAGGCTGAAAAAATCAATGTACATAGCTTCTCCTTATTGGCTTACTTGGATTATTCACATTAAAACTCCCAGAGAGGTTTAATAAAACAGTTAGCCTAGGGCTAAATGGCTGAGACTCTTTAAAGCACCATGGACGTCTCTATGTTACCAAATTTATAGCATATGGCTGCCCTGTATGTTGGTCCCATAGGGCCAAAACCCAGGTCTTCATGACTTATTCCAACCAGGGATACCATCTGAGTGCAGTTTAATCAGCCTGAGTGCTAACTTGCTCTTAGAAATCAAACACAGAAGTGTTTTCCCCTCCAGGACCAACATTGTGCAGCCCTGTAATATATTTGTCTCCAAGCAAACTTTCTCATTCTAGACAGCTGGAAATGACATTCCTGTCATTGACTTTTCAGTCATGACAGGAATGTTGTACCAGTTTGGCTCCCGCTATGCAGCAAAGAATTGTCCACATTCGGAATACAATCCCCATCCTAAGCGGCATAAACTCCAACTGCCAAGACGGAAGGAGATCATCTTGGGTAGAAAGGTGGGTAACTGGTTTGATTAACTGTATGTACTGCGCACCCTGTCTTGTTATCATTTAGTACATCATCTTTTATATAGCATGTTGTTTGATGTAGGTTCTGAGTTGTAATGCCCCATATTAGTTATATTTAGACTAAACCTAACAGCCCACATTTGTAATTTACTATGAAGGTTTAAGGATGTGCACATCACATATTTTCAAAACAATATTGGGATAAATCTCTAACTTTCTTTCCTTATAGTTTGTCCTGGTCATTGGTGATTCTCATCTCTGTGACTTAGTGGATAACATTGTCCCCATGCCAAATCAGGCTGATTGCACTGGTCGACCTTCCATGGCTTTTGGCTTCATGTCCGCTCCTGGAGCAAGAGCTTCACATCTGATGGCAGATGTTCGTGGGGAGGTGTTACCCAAAGGCCTTGTCCCAGACGTAGTATGTCTGATCGCTCCTGGTAACAACCTTGAAGCCAGCTAATCCATCGCTCAGGCAGGGGAAGAGTTTAAACAACTCCTCCTTGCTGCTAAGTTGAGATGACCTCAGGTAAAACTTTCACTGCCATTACTTGTTGTATAAACATGTTACTGTAAATGAAATGCGCAATTTCCCAGACATTACTATAAATTACTAAAATCTGTCAATATCACGTCAAATTATTTTCAGGTATTTGTCCTTGATTTTCCATGCCGTATTGATGGGAAAAAGGACCTAAATTACCAAGAACTGCTGGCCCTGGAATATGAAACCCAAGCATGGGATCTGGGTGTGACTTACCGAAGGGATATGTCCAGGGCATTCCAGGCCCTACAAGCGGTGCTACTGGTGCCCGGATAGGATTAATTTGAGCAATGATTTTGGGATGCCTGTTATGGCTGCACTGATCAAAGACACTTCATTTGAGGAACTGCAGGTCATCGGTACAACTAGACCTCGTTGTGCTGGGGTCCAAATTGTAAGATATCTCATAATTTAGTGTCATTTCTTAACTAGTAATGCAAATTCAATATTTGTCTAGGTTAGGGTTAATGGTAAGCCTAGGTTTATATGCTGTGTCCAGAACATGAATGTAGTTTTTCATGATTTCAGGATGATCCAGGTGAATGTCAGATTGGTCAGGCCACTGAACTCACCGATGCATCATCTGAATGTACTGCCTCTGAGTCTGGCCTGGCAGAGGATTGTCCAATGGTAAGATTTACTTCTTGTCATCCAATTCCGTGTCAGATTTCTTCTTCTAAATGTTTATCTTTTCTTTCATATAGCCTAGGTTTATATGCTGTGTCCAGAACATGAATGTAGTTTTTCATGATTTCAGGATGATCCGGGTGAACATCAGGTTGTTCCGGACACTGAACTCACTGATGGACCACCAGGAGCTGCTGTCTTTACATTAATTGCTCCTACCCGTGTTGCTTCTCCATTAGTTCAGCCATGTCGAAGCAAGATGCTTTTTGTGCCAAGCTGGCGTGCAGAGGATTGCTATCAAGAGATCCGCCGGGTATGTTATTGTGGTCATCAAAAATGTATTTAGCAGTGCATGTTACAAATGGTTATATCCCCTGTTTAACCTGAAATATTCAAATCATTTACAGGGTGCTGTCAATGGTGGCGTCATCTGCTACAACCAGATCCCCATCAATGGTCAGCCTGACATGGAGGTGTCCTTCCTGTGCTTCCCCAAGTTCTACAAAGTTCAGAAGGAACCACTGCAAGAGACTAAACCCAAGCGGAAGAGCAGGACCAGGAAGAGAGCAGAAACGCATTCCACAAAGCTGAGTACAGTAGGGAAGGGTGTTGTTCAAAGAGGTGTTGCAGGACTGCATGGGGCAGGGAGTTGTGTGGGGTCAGGATTGGCGGAGGGGTTGAAACAAGGAGAAGGTATCGATCGTGTGGTGCTGAGGCAAGCACTCCATGCAAATTTGACACAAATTGTATGGAGGGGGTTGTGATCTTGGGGAACACAAAAAAATTGAGTCTCGACGAAGAAATGGGAAAAAAGACATTAAGATTATCATGCTATTTCAAGAGAAATACATGTCGTTATGCAACATAATGACACATTTGATTTTACATTTTGGAAGGAAGTTGCCCAAGCTGTACCATTGCCAACTGGAACACCTTGAGTTACAAAACGTAATGTCAAAAATCTTAGTAGTATATGGCTCAAGAATTACGGTAACATTCAATGTCTTGTAAATCAGATTAAGGAACATGTTGAGTTGACCAACCCTTTGAGTCAGTCATCCATATGTAATGATATAGGAGATGAGGGTGACAGCATAACCTTAAGTCAGTGCGACAAAATCAAAGACAGTAAACTAATTGATACAAGAACACCAATTAAACAGTAGGGAGGAGGAAAGCAGTGAAACGTAAATATGGTGAGGAGGAATGGGTCACACAGCACAAGAAACCCAAAACAGTGTTTTGTTTCTGTATATCACAGAATAACAGTAAACGACCTATGCTAGCATGTGATGCCTATGCAAATTGGTATCACTTTGATTGTGTTGACCTATCCCCGGATAAACAGAAGGATGTAGAATCTGCAGGGTTTTTTTGCAGCTCAGAATCATGTTGCGTTAAAGTACAGCCATAACAAAATGGATTCATTCTTAAAAGAGAACGTGAATCATTTATACACTGAGTTACATTGTGGCCAATGGGATGGGCGGAGTAAAATGCCAGCAACAATTGCAAATACACAGTGCCCCTTAATTTTTTTGCATATAATCAATCTATAGAGTCTCCTGAACATTTCCTACAATACATTCACTGCGGCGTATAGAATAGTTTTTTTCTGTATGAGTCAATATGTATTTCATATCCACTGAGTTACATTATGGCCAATGGGATGGGCGGAGTGAAATGCCAGCAACAATTGCAAATACACAGTGCCCCTTGATTTTTTTACATATAATCACTCTATAGAGTCTCCTGAATATTTCCTACAATACATTCACTGCAGTGTATAGAACAGTTTTTTTTTTTGTATAGGGCAATATACAGGTGCTGGTCATATAATTAGAATATCATCAAAAAGTTGATTTATTTCAGTAATTCCATTCAAAAAGTGTAAACCTGTATAATGTATACATTCATTCCACACAGACTGATACATTTCAAGTGTTTATTCCTTTTAATTTTGATGATTATAACTGACAACTAATGAAAATCCCAAATTCAGTATCTCCGAAAATTAGAATATTACTTAAGACCAATACAAAAAAAGGATTGTTAGAAATGTTGGCCAACTGAAAAGTATGAACATGAAAAGTATGAGCATGTACAGCACTCAATACTTAGTTGGGGCTCCTTTTGCCTGAATTACTGCAGCAATGTGGCGTGGCATGGAGTCGATCAGTCTGTGGCACTGCTCAGGTGTTATGAGAGCCCAGGTTGCTCTGATAGTGGCCTTCAGCTCTTCTGCATTGTT